>JAAOAS010000446.1:0-61536 GCA_013396035.1 Fusarium pseudocircinatum
GCCCTCGCCCGCCTCCCTCAGTCAAGTGACTCGGTATGTATGTACTAACTTTGCATTTCCGCTTTTGCTTTTCTGTTCTTGCTTTCGCGCTTTTTTGGGTGGTCTTTTGACCACGTGGGTTTTTTTGGGGTCTGCTTTTTATTTCCTTTGTCTTTGCTTTTTCGTTCTTGTTTTTTGGTCCCAGGCCATTTGGCCAGGGAGGGGTTTTTTGGGGTTGTTTTTCTTGCGGGCGTTGGCGTTGGCGTTTTGCATTTCCTCTCGTCCTGTACTTGCGCTCCTGGGGGCTTGGTCTGCGGTGATGATAACTGTTTTCACACACCCAAAGTTGGCGATTCACTTCACTTGCTCGGTATGCCCTTCGGGGAAACTGACTTGTGTTGCGAACATGTACCTCACTCAAGAACAGAAATCTGAGCAGACCTTGACGTATTTCCTTTGTTCTTTATGTATTCTTCGCAAGTGCCTAGAGTAGCCGCAATGACGATAATTCCCTTTGCGTGAAGCTGTTCTCTTCCTTTGCAAACCCTCTTCTGGAGGTGTTTGCTGGGAATACAGAGACACTCGTGATATGCATGATATAGTTTTCAATCGGAGCAGGCTTGGCCTTCGTGAGGAGCCGTATGGGATGGAGGGAATGCTTTGAGATACGAATTTGTTGCCCGGTGATGATCAATCGACCAAAAAGCCAAATTTGCAGGCAACAGCGGCGGGCATCATCTAGGATGTTTGCAGGGCATTTACCTGTCCACTGCTGCGAGTTGTCAGTGAGAACCCAAGAGAGCTAATCTGAGGGAGCCATCACATCTTCGTATCTCGAGTCACATACATTAGGTAGTCGTAAACACTTCAATAGCTGTAGGAAAACAAATGCGCATTCTATATTTCACTTTTGGTCCCACTCTACAATACAACAGATCCACGAATTCTGAATCGTGACGTTGCAGCAAAAAATACTCGTACATTGCTCCATCCTCTATTGCGTCTTCTTAGCGCCAGTAGCTGACTTCACAGGCTGGCTGTACATCCACACGATGCAGAATGACAGGAATCCAACAATGGTAGCTGAGATACCTGTCAGACCGGGCCAAGCGCCGTTGATCACGTAACTGCGGGGGTACTCGTCGTGAGCCATGTGTCGAACGCTGACGGTTCGCTTCTCCTCGAGGTTGGTCAGGAAGGGTCGCTTGTAGTTGACCATGAAGTTGAAGATGCCGTGCTGGTCGGGAAGAACAAAGTCGGTGCCGTAGACAGTCTCGTCCTCGCCGACGTGGACGGGCTTCAGGGAGATGCGGTGGAAAGGAGACAGCATGGAGAACTCGAGCTGGAGGTGGTCGCCCTCAGGGAGGTGAAAGGGCTGCCAATCGTTCCAGGCGTACTCGGAGACGGAGATGCTGTAGGTCTGGGAATTGTTAGCGAGGTCAATCATTTCAGGGGAGACTCTACATACAACATCGTTCTTGATGCGGTACAGCTCGGGGTTAGTCTCGTTATCGCCCTTGAGGTGGTGCTCAATCTTGTTCACTCGCAAAACACCAAGCTCCTTGAAAGTCCAACCAGCCAAGTTGGTGATAAACTCCTTGTTAGCAGGGAAAATAGCCTTTCCACCCTGTCGAGTAACCTTGGTATCAAATGCCTTGTCCTGCAGCATCTCAGCAGCACCAACGACAGTGACACGCGCAGAGTTGCGAGCCTGGAAGACAGAAACAAGAGCAAGTTGCTTTCCAGCAGCGAACAAATCATCAGGCTCGATAGTATCGCCCTGCTCCTTGGGGTTGTAGCTATAAGCGGTAGGGGGCGCTCGGAGAACGGGTGTAAGAAGAGGTCCTGAACCAAGAGTGTGGCCAATGGCGTGGGGAACGGAGATGAATGCGCCGGGGATCTCGAAGTAGTCCTTCAGACCGGGACGGACGTTGCGGGGAGCGTCGAGGACGAGGGTGTCGTGTGTCTCGGCCGCGGACACGGCATCGTAGGTGAAGTGGTCGACGACCTTGCCGTTGCGCTCAGCGGGAATGGTAACGTCGAGTTGGTCGAGGACAGAGACGAGAGTAACGGGGACTTTGTGGGTAGCGGACATTGTCAGGAGGATGTTTCCGCCGGCGTTGATGAAGTCGACGATGGCATTGGGGGTGAGATTGGGTCCCAGACCTGCGCCAGTCAGTAAAGCTGTATCCTGAAGGATCAAGACATGACGAACCCTTGATCTTGGTGGGGAGGAAGACAAGATGATCATAAGTCCTCTCGCCATACTTGAACAATTTCAAATCATCGGTTTTTGGTGTCTCATACGTGATATCATAACCCCGTTCTACCAATTGTAAGCTTCATCGTCTCCCCAATATTCTGCAGAGGGCTCATACCAGACAAGTCGCGGAAAAAGGTAGTATACGCCTCCTTGTCCTTGGGCGTATCGAGAATAACCAGTAATCGATTACCAGTTGTGCTCACGGCCGAAACCAGCGCCGCGAAGAGAAAGACCACGAGGCTCAAGAGTGACCGCATTGTGTGGTTCTGAATTCGGGGATTATAGTGTTTGGTGCAAGTTTGGACAGCTTGCGTGTTAGAAGCTCTCAGTGGAACCGTGGTAGCTTGCGTTGGCGTCTTAGGGATACGTAGCCTTCAGTGGGGGAGAACGGGATGTGAAACTACGGATGCGCTAGTCCTTTTTTGTGGCAGCGACTCTGAGAGCTAAGGTTCTGTAAAGTGAGGTGAGGAAATAATCCGATGCCCGCGGCTTGGTTTTTCCGAGGATACGATTGGACCGTTGCTCGAGACCATCATCACCACCAAGATTGAAACGACAAACACCACATCGTCAATTGAGTATGGCCTCGCTCCCGATACGTTATTGTTAGTTTCTGTGCTGATTGATCTAGGCCATCATGTCTGCCGCTCCTCTCTTCTGGCAAACTCCCCTCAAGTACTGCCGCTGGGCAGCCCGCGAGCGTCCCGCCCTCTTCTGGTCCGTCATCATCGGCGCAGCAGGCCCCGTCGCCATGCCAATTGTTCCTCCGATCCGACACTACTTTGGCGATATCGATGCTCCCCCCGTTCCCGTCACCTATCCCAGTGCGTTCTCCTCCTCTTCTCGACCTCAGTCCCCCAATGCGATACTAACATGCACAGTCCCCTCTGGTCCCAGGAAACAGCTCACCGGCTACGACGACTAAACACTCGAATTGAAAACGAAGGAAATATCACGGCTCCGAGGAGCATATCTTTGTACAAACTACGGCGTTTCCCGATGCGAGAGGGAGAAGGGATATCATAGAGGAAGAAAGGGACGAGAAGACCCAGCAGCAATTGACGCTTCAATTCGATTTTTCTACAATCAATCCATCCACCGGCTGTCTACATTTCGATACCTATATATGTGTTGTGTGTGTGAGAGGATGTGCGCGAGTCGTTGATTTTCTAAACATGCGTATAAACATGAAGCAGGAAACGCCGCAGCGATGTGCAAGCCAAGAAAACAGAATATCCTCCTTCTCTTTAGTCATACGAGGCTATGTCGGTGGTCATATCGAACTGATGTCCGATTCGGTAGGGAAAGACTCTATCTCTCCCTGCTTAGTAGATTCCATTCGTACTAGAACTGTTAGTCTGAGGAACATTCTCGAGAGGAGGAGGCACTTACAACTCGACCGTCATCATCTCCTGTATAGACGCATGTTGGCATTGGACTTATGCACGTTATGCCTGCCTCTGTGTTGGCGCCCTTGTCGTTCTTATAGTCAACGTGGTCAAGCTTTCTGAGGAGCTCAAGCGTCCATTGACTGCCCACGATACTGCGTCGCCAGACATTGACTCTGCCGCGCTTATGGCCTGTGAAGATCAAGTAATTGTCGAGCCACTCGTTTCCAGCGCCTTCGTAAAAGGCACATGAGTGGATGTAGTCGTCTTGTTCGAAACAGACGTTCTGTTCCAGAAGGAGTGTGCCATTGAGCGTGTAGAGTATCACATTGGGCCCAGAGCAGAGAAGAATCTCGCCCGAAATATCGTTGATACGTGCACATTCCACCGGTCGTACCAATGGCAGCTTTCGAATGAACGACAGTCTGTTCAGATCCCACAAGAATGCCTGTCCATCTGCAGAAACAGTCAAAAGCGTGCTGAACGCTTTGCTGACTGCAATCGTCGTGACAGGCGACTTGTGGCCAAAGAGACTAGACCTTGGCAGTAACTCAACCGGCTTTCCAGGTAAAGTCTGCAGTGCGTACACCGAAACAACACAGTCCTCTCCAGCAGTGATCAAGGTTTTGGAGTCGGCAAAGCAAGCACACGAGATCTGGCCGATGTGAAGGTTTTCAAAGAGTCCAGCAGGCTTTGTTGAGTTAGCGATGTGGCCGTGTCGAGGAACAAGGTTCTGCATTACCTTTCGGTTGTCGCTGAAGAAGAAGCGAATGCTGTTGTCTGCGTATCCCCATTCAAGGAATTTGTCATATGGTGGGAAGTTGAGACGGAATGGAGAAGCGCACAGCAAGCGGTCGAGTTTGGAGGCGTGGATGAGCGAAGCTACACGTTCATGACTTTCTATTGAATCGATCAGTGATGTCTGAGCTTTGAAGTAAGCAAAATTCTTACCAAGGAGTGGGTGCGGCAGACAGCCCAACGAAAACACACTGCTGTCTAATCGCCTGGCTGGACTCTTGACGTGTTCTCGAGCAGGATGGGACTTCATAAACACTTGATGAGGCGTCTGTCCAAAGTTGTGAATCACACCTGCGAGGATAGCTCTCTCCTTTGCATCCGTGATGCTGTCCAGGTCTGTTGCACCACGGTACGAAAGATGATGGAACACATTGAGGTTTTCCACAGCTGCTTCGCCTCGTTGCTTGTAGCCAAAGACCAGATCAATCCACTGGTGTAGGTTCTCGCTCACATACGGACTTTCAAGCGCCTCTCTGTGCTTGGCGATGAAGATCCTCGGGTCACCCTTGGCCCATGGCGGAAGCTCAACGTGGTCGACCTTAACGCCGTTGCTCTCACGATTGCCAAAGTTGTAGCCGTTGATATTGGTCAAGAATTCGGGAAGACAGTAAAACTCGGGAATGAGTTCTCTCACATCGGCCTTGTTCTTGCAAGAGGCTGATTTCCAGGCTTCTGGGATTGACTGGAACAGACGGTCGGCGTGATCGAAGCTCCCACCTTGCAGCAGGATGTATGATTGGACAAATGGCGGTAGACGGATCAGGTATGATGAGACAATCATGGCAGAGGAGTAGTGTGTGCCATAGTGGAAAGGAATCTCTCCAATTTCTGCCAACGCGTTGTAGCTCTCGACGAAGCCTCCCACTCTGTTCGGTGTCTGGGCACCCATTGGCTTTGACAGATCGCGGAAGGTGTTGGGATCATCAAGATCCAAGTCTTCGCTCGTATAATCTGCCAGAACCCACGGGAAGACCGGGTACTGAGTCAAATCGTTGAACGTCCTTCCAGCCATAGTGTTGACCATCATAAGATAGTGGAAGTTGGAGATCTCGCCCTTCTGCCATTTCTTAAGGAGAGGGTTCCAAGGCGATGAGTTGAAGAATGTGCCAAACTTGGAGCCGAATCCTTGAGGCGACTCGTCAAAGACCTTGAGAGACTCCAGGCGCCAAGCATCTTCAGGGTTCGGAAGAGTGTTTGCGCCGCTTGTGTGAGGTGCCTTGTTGAGCATTTTCACGAACAGATTATCTCGCACCACAGGGTTGATCGTCGTCAAGAGATAGCTTCGGCCATCTGTGAAAAACACCTCAATAGCGACGTCTCGAAACAGGAACCGACGCTTCGAAATGCTGATAACATCCTGCCATCGCCAATGCCTCGACTCCTGCTCCTTGTTGTTCTGTCGCTTCTCCGAAGTTTTAGCGTCCGTGACGATTTGAGAGAAAGGGTCGCGCTCTTCGGGAGGAGCTTGCCAGACATTGACGATGTCGCCGTTGGCACACTGGAACACGTTGTCCATTATGTAAAGGGCATCCTTGCCTATTATAAGGATTCCCTCACATGCTTCCAGTCCAATGATGCGCGAGATATTGTATGCGGACTGAACCTGGTCTCCGCGCTCCAATCGTCGCATCACTTTGCGGTTCTTGTCCTCGAAACCTTCGTCTCCTTCGTTGGGATCATTGGGATCGTCCACAAGCTCAAAGTCATCCTCGGGCGCGACACCAGAGCTAGGTTGCTCGGCTGGCTCGGTGGATTCTGGTTCCTCTGTGAACTGAGGCTGTTCAGCGTTGCCATCCAGAGCCGATGCAGCGCTTGGCTTCGTTGGCGTCACAGCGGAGGCCTGAATCGAAGGAGCTGGACTGGCCGATGTATTGATGCGAAGAGTCTGCAATACCTCACTCGCCTTCCTCTTCGGCTGATATTCATCCTTGCTGATCGTAAAATCCGGAAGAACCCTCAGCCTCATTCTATTTCGACCTTCTGTGCGATCAAGCTTCCACTTGGGTGTAGCTGCCTCGCTGAAGACCGCACCAGGCCTCATAAGATCCCGCTCCATCTTGGTGTAAGCCGCACTTAGGAATACTAGGTCATCTTGTTGATCCTGCATGAGTCGCTGATACTTGAAGTACTCAGAGTTGTAGATGCTCTTCATCCAGGCGCTGTTACCAATATCATGACTGATGAGGATCTTCTCTGTGCTGATGCTCTCCGCATGCAATTGTCTGAGTTTATCTTTGCGTTTGGTGAGGCGTACTTTGGCTGTCTCCGAAGTACGCACGTTTTCTGAACTGACGAAATCCTCCCATGTTTTGGACATGCCGCCGAAGAAGAGGACATCTAGTGATGGGCGGTGCTTATCAACCCAGTCAACGAATGATTCATCATCCACGCCTGTCAACTTCTGAAAGTCCTTCGAAAGCTGCTTTTGGTCTGGCGACATGCAAGAGCGGATCAGCGTAGCAGACTCCTCTGGCTTCTGCACCAAGATAATGCGTAAGAAGTTAGCTGCCGCAATACGAAGGGGCATCTTGTCGCCGATGAGTTTCGTGTATAGCTGGTACCAGAAGAGTTTAAGGAACTCGTCCTCACTCGTAAAGCAACCGAGAATTGACATCTGCCAGTACACCATCTTGTCCATAAACTGCTTGGCCTCCACCAAAGTGGTTTCTTGGTTGTCAAGATCCGATAACCTTAGAAGAATGATCCTCAATAAACAGCTTCGGATCGTGGCGACAGCCTGGCTGCAAAGCCGGACACTCTTGAGGTTCGAGATATCCGGGCGCTGCAGAAATTCAAGAAGCATTCCAACAAAGTCAATCATTGCCTCAGCGCCATTCATGAACCATCCCTCAAAGATGGCCTCTGACATGTGTGTGCAGAATCGAGAAAGGTTGGTCAGTACACGAGGCTCGCAGATTGCTTTCTGGTTGAGCTGAACATTATTCGTCAATTGAGCAATCACATGCTTCAATATGTAAGACTCAAAGTACGCTTGGTGTTCACGGAACCCAGGAGGGACTTTAGTAAACAGGCCGAACCCTGGGAAATCTTTTCGTGCGAGAAGTTGGTCCATAAAGACATTCACCACCAGCTCTAAGAGTCCATCCAAGATATCACTACTAGGCTTCTTGCTCGGTACTGATCTCAATGAAGGCAGCGCTGGGTTCAGTCGAGCTGGACTGGGTCCGACCGGTGACTTTTGTTGGGTGAGTAGGATAAACGAGGAGGCTCTTCGCAGTGGTGTGCCCTTTGGTGGTGTTGACTGAGGCGACGGCACTGGATCCACGCTTGTCGTTCGTACAATAGGCGTGGCATTTGAAGCACTACCACTAATCGGGCGGATGATAACATCAGTCCCCTCAAACGTCAACGCAGTATCGCCAGAGTTCAGCTCGATTTCGGGTGTCACCGCATCGGCGCTAACGATGACTGGGTAGAGTGCTGATAGCAACAGTCTCACCCATTCCGAGTTCAGAGCAAAGTCCCTAAATTCCGTCGAGCGCGCATGGAGATCTGAAAGGAAGCGAATAACAGTATGTAGAACGCTAGCATAGCTTGCAACTCGTTCACTATCTCGCGAGAAGTTGGAGCGTGTCTCAAGAGCAGTGGCCAGGTTCATGGAGCTTGCTCGCGGGCGTAGTTCAGTAGACGATGCATGCTTCTTAAGCGCGAAAGCTGGGTCTATATGAGTCGCCGGCGAATCTGGATCATCCTGGTGTCTCATGACATCCTTCAGGCCATGCTGTAGCATGGCAGTAATGACGGACAATGAGTCGGGGTATACGACTTTTCGCTTGCCGAATGTCTCCAACAGGCTGAAGAAGTCGAAATTTCTGTCAAAGTTGATCTCGGCCACATCGTAGCCAAACAGGATACTAAAGCAGATAGGCCACAGAGTTGGCATATCCCAAAATCGCTTGAGTCTATTCGACATGATGATGAAGCCTCCCGACTTTCCAGCGAATTTTGAGGTATAGTTCGAGCCGTGGGTGACCAGAAGACGAGCCAGGATCTTGCAACCGTGGACAACGACTTCCGGATCGTCTTCAGCCAACAGGTAAAGGAGCCACTACAAAAATTAGCAAAGAAACACACAATTTATACTCGCTCTCACCTTATTTGTCACAGTTCGGGCAAACTTCTTGATGTGCGTTGTGTTGCCCTTTTCACACAGAATGCGCGAGTACATGCTGAGAACCTTGACACCAAGCTGCTTTTTGGTCAAGAACTTCAAACCAGAGGCAACCGCAGCTGCGGTGGGATCAGTCGGTGTGCCTCGCCTTCGTGGAACTGGAGTGCTTGATCTAGATATAGCTGAAAGAGGTCGTGGAGTTCGTGGTAAGGATGAAGGTTGTGAGTGGAAGGCGTATGTGATGAAAAGCGACAGCGATCGCATGACCTCTTGACTAAAGTTGGACGCAACAAGGACTTCAAAAGCGCCCATGAAGTGAGATATCGTGTCTTCTGATACAACCTCTCCTTTCATGGCATCGAGCAACCTCTTGACGATTCCTGGGAAAAATTAGCATAACTTACAAAGTTCAGGCATGGCGTGACTTACTCATCCTTATCAGCCTGCGGCTATTAAATTCGTGATACTTGCTCTTAACTGCGAATGTCACGAACTGTTTATAGTAAAGCTCTTGGATCCGAGGCGCTGACTTTCGCCAGATGTCTAGGTCAATGAGCAGAATGCGATAAGCAAGAGGGTTGATGATGAAGGATTCCATTGGCTCTGTATGGTTATATCCAACGAAACCAAGGATGAGACTCAGTAGTTGAAACGCCAGTCGATCGCGGTCCTCGTTAGAAACCTGCAGTCGAGTGACAGTTGAATCGCCGCTGCTGCGGTCATAGCCCAGCTTCACACGGAGAAGCATTGCCAAGATGCCGTATCCATTATCCTTCTCAATTGCCTCACTGTTCCTCCAGCTTTGTCGAATGCAGTAAAACAACATTTCTGCCGATCTCACTGTCTCTTCTATTGATGAGGCTCGCTCAAACAGCTTCAGGGCCAAGGGAGTGAAGCCAGCAAGTCGCCACAGGTTCTCGTCTAAGTACGATGGCACAGCGACGATAGGACTGCCTCGGAATTGGAGAAGACCTTGAACTCTGAACAAGGAGTCTGGAAGACTTGGCACCGCACAGTTGATGGCTAGAGGAGCGCCCTCTTGGTTTGATGCACGGAAGAGATTGCGGGCGCAGTTTCGTGGGAGTGACCTCAATAGTCCTGTGTCGTAAAATTGCACGTTTTCTGGGAACGTGGCTGAAGGTAGAATGCTGAGGAGAATCTTGGATTCAGGTAGTAACGAGCCAGCCTTCTCGCGGACAGCTCTTATGATGTCCGAGGTCTCGCCCTTCCCAGGATGTGCGATCTCGTTTCTGAGTCCCAAGGTGGCTGATGCCTCGTAGGTTTGAAAGCCTCCTAAGCTATCCTGGAAGTTGCCTTGATATCGCGGACCGAGACCGTAATGAACTGCCAAGAAATCATCACTCAAAGCATCCTCAAACAGATGTGCCGAAGCAAGTGACCAGCGCGAAAACACGAGGCCAGGCCCAATCTGGTTCGAAAGGTCTTTCGGCGTACCGATAAACGCTTGCACTGGATTTGTCTTGTTCTGATTCGAGTTGAATGAGGCAAAGCTATCATGGGCACCATTTGACAAAGGTGGAAGATGGGGGTAGTTGCAGCGGATTTGTTCTGAGAATTCACCGTTCACGTAGAGTGACGCCTTGCTAGTAACTAATGCCTTTGGTCGGCGATGCACAATAGCAATGTGGTACCATTTCTTCTCCTTGAATGAAACAGATTTGAACCTGACACTAGGTTTGTTGGAGGTAACAGATGTTTGAAGGATAAAGTTGTGAGTATCTCTCTCAAGATACATCAGCAGAAAACATGCTTGTGTGGAATCAAAGACACCAAATATTGTTGTGTGTGCAGTAGGATCGAAGCTGTCTACTCGAATCCACGCTGTAAATGTGTAACCTGCACTAGACTGCGGTGGGAACGATCGACCAAGACTCGACAACTCGAGGGACGAATGGCCGTGCAATGAGAGATCGAATTGGAAGAATGGGGGGCCGGAATGTTTCGATGTCATCTGTAAGCAGAACTCGGACGCTTCAGACCCAGGACTTGATAAGAGGAATTGTGTATCGGCAGGTTCATTCACACCCAAAAACATGAGCATTCTGCAGATCCCCAAAACCTTCTCTCGTTCGGGCGGGCTCAGTGCTGAATCGGCATTGAAGGCGACCCGTAGGAACTGTGATAAGGCACCTGTCGAATGGACGGCAGCCCGATTATATATAGAAACCGCGATGATACTGTGAATTGTCTCCAAGACGAGCAGTGAGGCGGGGTTTGCGAGGCCATCTTTCATTCGGGGAATGGCCATCCAGAAGCTGACGACTGCTCTCAAGATTTCAGGATGCCGTATTATGGTCTTGGCATTGACAACCTCCTTTACACCAGGTGTAATATTCTCGGCAGATTTGGCCAGCACAAGATCCCATTGTTCTTCGGCGCTATCATCCTCTTCTTCTTTTGGGGAATTCTCGTCGTCGGGCCTTAGTGATTTTGCGATTGATTGGCATAGAAGATCGAGTGCTTCGTCATCGAGGGAAAAGGCGAGCAGCTTGCCAAAGACATGACAACTTATCCAGGCATCAGGCTCAGCCCCGCCGAGTCCTATGCTTGCGATAACTTGCTCCAAGGCCTCCCAACCGCCTCCCTCGACTCGATATCGAAAAAACCGTCGGTTCCCTGAATGTCCGCGCAGCGCCCCCGAGAGCAGGTTGAGACAGTCTCCTAGCAGCTTAAACAGAGAAAGCATGTCCGCATCGCTTCTCTTATCGGGGTCATAATAGCCTGAGAAGGCTCGTAGCAGATTAAGGATGGTTTGGAAGCCGTCGGCATGTCGAAAGTCATCTTGAAGGACGGGCGAGTGCGTCGCAGAAATATGCTGTATAATATGTCGGAGTTTCCGTAACAATGGCGGTATTTGAGGGTATCCGTCTTGCTTGTGTAGAGTCGTATCGAGGTTCAGAGCTTCGAGCAAGCCCTTTATTATCTCGAAGGACTTGCTGTTCGGAGGGTTCGAGGCCGAGGTGGACGACCGGTATCTTCTTGGTATTGAGGCCATTGTGTGGGTTGTTTAATCACGGGTTCATTCCAGAGGCAACCTTTTCCCTCCTGAGCCCTTCAAGGGTCCAGGCCGTTATCAGTCGTCGTAGGCATCGAAGAGTAAGATTTAGAACTTGTTAGAGCTACCGGCGCGGGGCGCATGAAGCTCTCTAGCAGGGGGAAGGACAGCGCACACAACACGACCACGGGGCTCGGCGATTGAGGAGGAAGATCGGCGGGAGGTATCGGGGCTCGAACTCGTCAAACAGACTCTGAAGCTGAAAATTAGCGAAGGTGTCTTGAAACAAACGGTCACGACTGGAGCCTGGACTACCTGTGCTCAATACTGTAACTCGGGGTCAGCCTTGGAGGTGTGGCTTGGCTGTGGCGAGGCGGCCCCTCACTCCAAAGGCAGTGCCACTACTTCTGGGCGGATCGTCTGAGCTGACGAAGCTCGAGTCACGGTGTTGGAGTGACATGAACGCGTGCACCTGATGGAAACCTCCACACCTGCATAGGGAGGAGGGCAGGAGGGTTTGAATGTGAGGATTCTGGAGAAGATCAACTACATCGGTTCACTCATCGCGATTTATGGATTAATAGTGGTGTTGATACTCGAGACATTGTCTTGTTTGAAACGCCATGTCTCGGTGACGTCGATATTTGGTTTAGGGTAGCTTGTACGAACATGTTGCGTGTCATGCAGATGCCACGAATTGTGTAACCACTGGTCTGTTCTCTTTGTTTCCAGTAAAACTGGCATACGGAAGTACGTATATTTGTCAATTTCGTGTAAATCACGGCCTTTTAGTGTCACAGTGATGATCAGTCTTGCATAAGCATCCAACTCAGAAGAATGCGTGTCAAATGGAAAATGCTTTGAAATAGAGACTACTGTGGATTCAGTCAATATCAGGAAGTTTAGACTAGAGATACCGCGCGACCACAGATTCTCTCTACGAATGTTCGCATCAATCAAAATGGCTTTCTACTGGTTAGATAGGCAGCATGCTTCGAATGTGACATTGGCCTCAAATCAGGGTCTTGCTGTTCAGCTCCAAGGCGCATGCATCTATAAGCAAGGCAGGCTATAGAACCATGGACACTTAAAAAAATATTGCCGACTTTATTAACAAATAAAGCATTATCTGACTTCCGTGTTGCTTTCGCCTAAGCATTAACTTAATTCACCAAAACTTATACCGTTATTTGCATTTTTGGCTAAACCTCATCATAAATAGATCAGGAGCTTTGTCGATCATGGGACTGAAACCATAGATGTTCCGAGATCCGTAAATTCTTATCTCAAACAGGTAGGAATCAGCTTATCTACTGGATAAGAGTTGATAAACAGACAATTTGTTGAGTAGCTCGGTCGTTCGACGTCCAGAATGAGCTACAAGTGCTGCTTAATGGCGTTATCTGAGCCGGCAAGATAACAAATCGCTGCCGACACTTGAGAGTGGAGAGCTCCCCGAGAGCTCTGTACCAGATGCAGACGCGCTACGCATGCGTATGTACCTCACCCGAGCTTGGAGCTCAAGGTGCCTGGCGTGCATTGACTGAGAGCAAAGCACTGGCCAACGTTAAGCCCCGGATGGTCTGGGTGCCTGGTGAGAACCGTGAAATAGCTTATCAATTTCACATAGTGAATCATGACGTCGGCTCTGCCGTGTTGTCTTTCCAAGGAATCGAATCTCCCCAAGACAAAAGGTCACTTTTAACCCTGGGAACGG
Source organism: Fusarium pseudocircinatum (assembly GCA_013396035.1). Taxonomy (NCBI): domain Eukaryota; kingdom Fungi; phylum Ascomycota; class Sordariomycetes; order Hypocreales; family Nectriaceae; genus Fusarium; species Fusarium pseudocircinatum. Next base: position 13,294 of record JAAOAS010000446.1, read on the forward strand.
ACTGGGATGGTGAGGCGCTGCTGGCGTTGGCTTGGGGCGAACAGCGCTTGAGAGTCGAATTGAGACATGGGCATGCTACACTGGGCACGTGCCAGGGACGTCGTCTGACTCGATGGATCAGGCGGATTAGGTCAGTGGGGGCCAATCGGAGCCAAGGCGCTCCCCGCATTCTGCGTTTTAGCACTGGGTAGAGAGACACCTGCTTTTGGCTGCAAACACCGCAAACTGGAAGGTACCTGACTTTGTTGAAGCTCACCCTGTCTGGGTGGATCTTGGTTTCGGCGCGAGCAGGATACTTTGATCTGCCTGAGGTAGCACAGTGTGAGGGAGCTTGCGTATCCATGATGAACTGTATCTGTTTACGGCTGAGTAACTGTAATGGATCAGCCTTGAGGAGCGAATACTCCGTTGAGATGAAGATACGATCGGGAATATAATGGAAAGGACATATTTCTAACTTGTGAAGTTTGATAAAAAGGTTGAATCAACAGCGAATAAGCTTGCATGAGACGTAAATCTTGCTCTCAACCTTCAGTACAGTGATGTCGTGTTCGCTCCCGTTACCGAGAGCCTATCCATGAGCCATGACTCGAAACGAGGCGGACAAACACGACCGGGTTGTCAGCCTTCGTCAACATGAGGCAATCACTCGCCATCAGTTGACTCTCAAACGATCAGAAGCGGTGAATGGGCACTCGCATAATCACTGTATCTCCTTGGTTCTCAGTAAAAACGCCCATAACAGACTCATCATCTTCATCATGACCATTCCTCGGGTCAAGACGGCTGAATTGTAGCCCACCTCGGCCTTCTGAACTCAGTGCATAGCCAAACTCTCACACGGTCCGTCATGAGAGCTAAGAGGTACCTGGCTCAAACAGGTGCCGTTATCGCATTGCCTCGGTGACGGCCATTGGTCCTCTAGCACGTGCGCTAAACCATATTCGGTCCTCAGCCACTGTGTTATCGCCCATCCTAGCGATGGATGCGTCACACCCTCCTGCCGGGCCCCCAGGCCCGCTGAGGCAACACTGGAGCTGTCGCACGCTGCTCGTGCTTTGCTTATCTACCCCAGGTGCTGCCGCCATCGCTTCTTCTTCCTTTCATCATCTCATCCATATCCATCATCTCTCTCCCCATCCTTTGAAGTATCGATCTCGTCTGATTCCATCTATTCAGACGGTCGAGGACATCAATTTGTCCATTTGTTTTCTGTCTTTGAGTCGCAGGTAGACCAAACACAAGCTTTGTCGCTTCAGCTTCGTCATTGCGCCTTTCGTCACCATGAAGTCCGCTCTCACCCTCTCTATGGCGGCTGTCGCCAGCGCTGCCTCCTTCAGCGTCGGCACCGTCCACGACAAGGCCGCTCCCATCCTCAGCTCCATCGATGCCGAGACCATCCCAGACTCGTACATCATCAAGTTCAAGGACCATGTTGATCATGCTGCTGCCAGCGACCATCACATGTGGGTTCAGGACACACACAAGCAGGGCGAGACTGAGCGCCTCGAGCTGCGAAAGCGCTCCATTCCTTTCACAGACAAGACCTTCTCTGGCTTGAAGCACACCTTTGACATCGGTGATGCCTTCAAGGGCTATGCAGGCCACTTTGACGAGTCCATGATCGAGAAGGTCCGAAACCACCCTGACGTAAGTCCCTCCGATTATGCCTCATGATCATCAGAAGCTAACAACAACCAGGTCGAGTTCATTGAGCGAGACACTCTTGTCCACACCATGGTCCCTGTTTCCCAGAACATGATCACCGAGGACAAGTGCGACGGCGAGACCGAGCGACAGGCTCCTTGGGGTCTTGCCCGTATCTCCCACCGCAACACCCTCAACTTCGGTACCTTCAACAAGTACCTCTACTCTTCCGATGGTGGTGAGGGTGTCGATGCCTACATTGTTGACACTGGTACCAACGTCGACCACGTTGACTTTGAGGGTCGTGCCCACTGGGGCAAGACCATTCCCTCTGGCGATGCCGATGAGGATGGCAACGGTCACGGTACTCACTGTTCCGGTACTGTCGCCGGTAAGAAGTACGGTGTTGCCAAGAAGGCCAACGTCTATGCCGTCAAGGTCCTTCGATCTAACGGCTCTGGATCCATGTCCGACGTTGTCAAGGGTGTCGAGTTTGCTGCCACCAGCCATCTCGAGCAGAAGAAGAAGGCCAAGGACGGCAAGCGCAAGGGCTTCAAGGGCTCTGTCGCCAACATGTCTCTCGGTGGTGGTAAGACCCAGGCTCTCGATGCCGCCGTCAACGCCGCTGTCCGCACTGGTATTCACTTTGCTGTCGCCGCTGGCAACGACAACGCTGATGCCTGCAACTACTCCCCCGCTGCCGCCTCTGAGCCCGTCACCGTCGGTGCCTCTGCTCTCGATGACAGCCGTGCCTACTTCTCCAACTACGGAAAGTGCACTGACATCTTCGCCCCCGGTCTGAACATTCAGTCCACCTGGATTGGCTCCAAGTACGCCGTCAACACCATCTCTGGTACCTCCATGGCCTCTCCCCACATTGCTGGTCTCCTCGCCTACTACCTCTCCCTTCAGCCCGCTGAGGACTCCGAGTACGCCCTTGCTTCCATCACCCCCAAGAAGCTCAAGGAGAACCTTATCTCCGTCGCCACTGAGGATGCTCTTTCCGACATTCCCTCCGACACCCCCAACCTGCTCGCCTGGAACGGCGGTGGCTGCAGCGACTACAAGAAGATTGTTGAGGCTGGTAGCTACAAGGTCAAGGCTGCTCCCTCTTCTCGCGTTGAGGAGATCAAGCACGCTGTCGAGCAGGAGGTCAACCTCGTCTCTGGCAAGCTGACCACCGGTGCCAAGGAGCTTGGCTCCAAGGCCGAGAAGTTCTCCAAGAAGATCCACGAGCTCGTCGATGAGGAGCTCGAGGAGTTCCTCAAGGAGCTCAACCTGTAAGATCTATAACCTTATCACTGGGTGCATTGGGTACACATTATGTTGGGATTACGGATTGTTATGGGTCTTTTTGGTTTGGGTTACATGATATTGATAGGGGCGCTTGCTCTTCTTGATGACCAGTTGTCATCACATTGTGCGCTTGAATGCATGGGTTAGTCCGTGGGGCAGGCTAGATTTAGGCTTGCTTATTACAATACATCTCCTTATTACAAGATCAATCTTTTCCCAACGTGATGTCTTTGTGCTGTTCTTGTGAATGTTGTTTTCTATCTGACCACCGCCGACAAGGCGGGTATCAGAGGGTAGGTGCTTTGGTGGAGGCGCTTGTGCCAGAGGTAACGTGCTTTCGCTGCTGCTCACCTGCGAATAGTTCCTTCCATCTTCGAACGATACAGCATCCCCGTTCCTTCCTCGTGTTTACCTCAAGTGTGTTTTGAGTCATTCTTTGCCATGTCTCTCTTTCGTTCTGTTCATTTGGTGCCATCACCAACAAGGCATCACTCTATCCTTCATATTGTTGTTTTCGAGTCTACGATCAGCCTTCATTTATACCGAACTCTTATTTGCAATTGCAAATCCGAACATTTATGAGAGATGCTGCGACGTAACAGCTCTCGAAAGAAGAATCGCCGTCCACTGAGTCGAAGCAAATCCACCAACTCTGTCGCCCGCAGTCCCATCCGCGATCTCGAATCCATCAACCCTGCCAGGGCTGAACGAGATGCTAACATTGCTGCTGTAGTCTCATATCAACGGGCTCAAGACAGAGACAGTGGTGAGGGAATGCTATTCCCACGGGACCCTGCGAGCTTCTATCCCGACAGGAGTGATGGCACTGGCAGCGTCATCAGACACAGCCTGGAGCGGACTGACAGTGCTCTGAGCGGCCATGGCAGTTCAAACATCGCTCGACAGAAAAGCGTTCGCTTTACCGGGCCGTTAGCTCACCCACGCAGGAATTTTGCGCCCAGAGCGAATGGTGGAAGAGATTCTCCGACAAAAGCAACTTCCGCCATCCATGCTTTTGGGAACGCAAACGCCAGACCCTCATCCACGTTGTCGTTTCAAGACGAACGACCAGATAACTTCTCCCTTACCCGACGTTACCTAGAGACGCTGCAGCCACCCGATTCGTGTTACCACCCAGAAGAAGATGCTGCTTCGATGGCTGCATCCTACAAAAAGGTTAGGAAGTCCCGGTCAATGGTAACTCCCTCGCATGCAGAAACCGGGACAATTTCTAGCAAGACTTGGTCTGCAAGGACTCGCCAGCCGCCTACAGTTCCTCGACGTCTGCCTACGAATAGCGAAAATGAACAGCTAAAGGCTGCGATGCCCCCAAATGCCAGTCTCAGAGCTTCTACATCAATGAGCTTCCTCAAAACCCGGCGACGGCTGGCGGCGTCACGGTCAAGCAGTCGTGGCGATGATCATGATCTAGCAGTTCAACTTGCCAGAGAGAAATTTCGACAGATACAGGAACAAGATGCGAAAAAGAGCCAATCGTCTACTTTGCTACGCCCAAAGCACACACAAAGCGAAAACTCTCCCTTCCGAAAGTCGATGCGCAATAGCAGCAACAACACAGCAGTCTCGGCCCTTTCCACCATCTCCGCTTCAAAGCAGAGAGGCATCCGAAAGACGGCCCGCAAAGTGTCTCATGGACTCAGATCACGACTGCGGGGGCTGTTTGGCAGAGGAAAGAGTTCCGAGGACTCAGGCCAGCATGAACACGAACAAGTCGCAGTGGAGAAGGATTCGGATGCAGAGAGTTGCTTGCACATCGGGGACGTTGAATCGACTGAAGAAGCCTCCATGTTTCATGTTACATCGCATGTTCCTTCTTTGCACGACGTACCGTCCAACCAGCAGCTCAGATCTCGCAAGGGTAGTGTTGAAAGCTTTGGAGACGGCGACCAGCATGTTCCTGATGATAAGTCTCGTGTCACCAGCTGGACGAACTCGATGACAAATACAGTGATAAGCCATGGGACTCTTGGAGACTGGGAGAGGCAGCGCCTCTCTGTGATTAAAGAGAATGGCACGCATATTCCGTCATCAGCTCGATCGATCGAATATCTGGAGCAGCAAACTAGAGACATGATTGCAGACATGTCGGTTGACAGCGAACGAGTCTACTCAGCCCTTATGGAGCGACTCGCACGCAAGGAGCCAACGGATAGGGTCCTACAGTCTCAACCAGGCTCAGTCAAGTCCAGAGCAACGAACACCGGAGATAGTGATGGCCAATCCATCAACAGACAATGGGATTGCTCCACCATTCGGTGCGTTCGGCCTGATGATAACATTTTCAGGGACAATAAAGATCATTCCTCTCGAAGCTCAAGCTCAGCAACTGAGGTCCCCGAGCACGAGAACAAGCACCAGCCTCAAGCTGGCCACACATCTACAGTCGAACACACAGATGCATTGGATTGGAGCGACGATAGAACTCACTCTGAGAGCGAGCGTACTAATGTTCTACTCCAAGGCCTGGAACCTCACAAGACGATCACCCAGAGGAGCTCTGCATTTTTCGCAAGTCCTTCTTGTCAATCGTTCCGTTCCCCAAGTCCTTATCGTCGTGCTCTCAGAGCAAGCCAGATGAACTCCGAAGAAGAACAAGATGCTTTTCAGGGATCACGGTATCTACATTCGCTATCGACCTTGTGCCTTCCTACGCGCCAAGACAGTAGCCCATCTTCTGGGAAGGACTTGCAGGTGGGTGATGCGGAAAGTGTTTACTCTTGTGCGGATGATGATGCAAACCTGGTGCATTCAGCTTCGGAGAACACCGCTGGACAGAATGAGACCTGCATCTACAATGATCCTGTACCACCGCCAGAGATTCCTGCCCGACTGTCATATCGTCAACACCAACGAGATACATCGACAGCCAGTTCTGTAGAGTGGAAGACCTGGCTTAGCTCAAAAGTGTCGCAGCTCGAAGCACCTTTGACACCCAGCAGGCGAGAGAAATGGAACGACGTACTTCCAACACTGGGCCATGTCAGAGAAAATGCTTCTATAGGCTCAACACCTGAGCATTTCACACCTACCAAGGATGGGGCAACGAATCGTAGTCCTCTGAGCAACGTCAAGAGCAATGCCCAAACCTTTCGAGGCGCAGGCAGTCCGACGAGATCAACGCGGCAAGTCTTGATAGGATACGACGAGAATGCAGCACCGAGTTACAAAGCCAATACTTATACCAAGGAGCGGCCCCCATCTATACCGCCCAGGAGCACGTTGCGAGCGGTGCCATCTCTGCCAAGTGTCGGCTCAAGAGGATACGTTTCAGACGCAGGCTTGGTGAAGGAGATGCCGCGTATGCGATCACTAAATACCATAGGACGTCTCAATTCGACCCCGGAAGAGTCTATCAACAAGAGACGGTCCCGGACACGCGTCACTGGTTGGCAAGGCTCACCAACCAAGTCAAGCCCTGGGGTTCGTGCCCAACCTCCCAGAACTGGATCACCTAGTCTTCGAGGAGACTTTGGCTTGAAGTATCCGATCAATTCTCATACAATAGAGAGACAGTCGGGAGACACGTTGAGGGGTCGAGAGTCTGATGCTCAAGCGATGGGTAGCAAGACAATGGTGGATCTGTTTTTGAGTAGCCGGCGGAACCAAGGAGACGGTAGGAGTAGTGGATTTGGTAGTTCGCCAGCGGCGTTTCTTTGAAGGCCACATGTGCGAGTTGTTGAAGTACATCCGACAGGGAGAAGAGTAATGTTTAGTGAAGGAGTGGACAGTTATGCTGCAGCAGGTCATTAATACTCTTGTATATATCTTAGCTGAGGAGTCATTGACTGCAGGTCGTTTTTCGTACGAAGACATATCTTTAGACGCAAGCTCATTGAGACAATATTGTGAGGAGATCCCACAACCGGATAGCATTAATTGAGGTCGGGTACTTGAGTCACGGCGTCAATTGAAGTATCGCGGATGCACCTGAAGTGAGTCTTAGGTGTGAATGAAACAGCACGTGTATTATTACTATTACCGTCTACTTATCCTGATCGAGTGGACAGACGTGAACCTCCCAATACTTGGCATACTCCTTAGGAAAACTCTTCTCCCTCTCCTTGCTAACCCACTCCCCGTACTTCTCATGCGTAACCGCCTCATCAAGCACTCCATTCTCCTTGCTCGTCTTTGTAAACTCCAAAAAGTCCATCGTGACTTTGACATACTCACCCAGCGCCTTCTTCACATCCGCCGTAGCGCCAGTCGCAAAGTTGAGTAGCAATGGCTGTAGGAGCGGCGCATCGGTCACACTGGGATGCGCTGTTCCAATGCTGGTGAGAAACCACGCTGAACCGACTTTGTCGCGCACGCCGCGGACGAGATCGAGGACTGTGTCGAAGTGAGGACGGCCGAAGAAGATGCTGTGTGTCTTGGACCACGAGTTGGAGTGCACGACGAGGAGAGGTACGGGAATGTTGGTGTTGAGCTGACCGCTGGATTTGCCGGGATCGAGAGCGATACCGCCGATGGCGGGATTTGCAGCGGTGGTGTTGGCTGTTTGAAGGGCTTGGAGAGCACCTGTTGCGCCGTAGGAGTGGCCGTTGATGGTGAGGTGCTTGAAGTCTAAGCGACCCTTCCATCCATCCAAGGTGCTGCCTTCGCCCCGAGAGCTCGAGGCGAAGATATCCTTGCCCTTGCCGTCATTGACATCCTTCAAAACCCGAATAGCCTGCATGATCTCCTCCGTGCGAAACGCAAGCTGCTCTTTCTTGAGCAACGTATCGTTCATTGGCGGCTCGGAAATGAGATCACTCTCCTTCAAGAGAAACACAGGTCTGTCCTTCTTGTTCTTGATCTGGACCATACTACCGGGACAGCTTCCATCGCGATGTTCAAGAGCAGCGATGACGTGGCCCCGACTGGCGAGTTCACCGAGATAGTGCGTGTAATCCGTTCTCGAACTCACAGACCCGTGCGAAAACACCATGACTGGGAACTTCTCCCCGTCAGGTCCTAAGAGCGGAACGTCGACTTTGGCGGGGATTTTGATACTGCCCACGAGAACCCATAGCGCAAATGTGAAGATGGGTCGGATGATGAAGTTGTTCACTCCCGCTGCGCGCGCATATCCTTCCGCCGTAAGACTCAGCGGTTTCGGCACCCAAGGATGCAGCGCACCCTTTGACCTCGCGCCCTTAACAGCAGGATAATACACCGTAAAAAGCACACTCTCAACCTCAAACGCCGGCTTCTTCGCACCTTTCAGTAACGTCTCAGATAAGCGCTTCGGTTTCTCAAGCGGAATCTCCAGATCAACGGCCCCTACGTCATGCGGACCCGAATAAGCCGGCAATCGCGACGAGAAGAACGGCTGCCATGTTACAAAGCAGTAAAGCACGTAAATACCTATAACAGAACACGCGACGTATCGTAATGTTAAGCGCGGACGGAGAATGTGTTTGAGGTATTGGGTGAAGGGCTGGATAGATGTTGTGATGCGTGTGAAGATGCTGGATGGTCGGGGATCGAGCCAGCGCGGTTTAGGCGCTGGTGGGGGATCCATGGTTAGCGGGAGGTCCGGGTCGGAGGAGGAGTCGGAGAAGGGGGAGTTGAGGCGGTTGAGTTCGAGATCGATTGAGTTTTGAGACTGTGGCATTTCTTGGGGAGGAGGAGAGGGAAGAGGAGGTTGGTTGTGAGGGAAGTGAGGTGATGCGTTGAGTGTTTCTTGTTAGTGAGTGAGTGATGAGGGTGGCGATGACGCAAGCGGGTCTGGTAGCATTCGGCTTTGACTTATCGGTTGGAGAGGATTATTCATCAACGATAGAGACGACGAACTTGATAAGATATCTTGACATTCAGGAAGTGATTAGCTATCATGAATGATATGATCTTTGGTGACGGGAAGTGGCTCTGTGATACATCGTTGCTCACTCATGGTCAAGAACGATCGCAGAACACAGTGTCGATCACAGTGCACGGATACACTACTCACTGTCTCACGACTGAGTTGACCAGCTGTGAATAATGGTGAAAAAAAAGACATGACACCTTGCTGAGATAAATATCCATAATGCATAATAGTGAAGCAAGCGATGAAACTAGCCATTCTGAAGCTGTTGCTAAATAGATAGAGTTGCTTTGCTGCCTGGCTGTTCGCATTCAACCGGCTCACATCACTGACATGCACACACAGCAACACTTGTGCAATGGGGTTTCAGACGAGAAATTGTTAATAAAGTTGGAAATGTAATAGGGTGGTGTTTGTTGGACAGGCTATGCAATTTAATGTCTCAGTTAGGTTCGCGGTCTGCTTTCCCAGTTACATCTGACCGTTTCATATGAGCCGAGTTAAACAACACCATCTGAGATATGGAATCTCATATCACATTGCCAGTAACCTGAAGTGATAGCTTGTCAGAATTTGACTGGTATTATAGTTAGGAAACGACCAGAAAGTGAGAACTGAGTTAGCGAGCATGACCAGATGTTGAAGACAGAGCTGATCTGGTTATTGAAGTTCGAAGAAACATGTTGCAAGAATGATGTCCGAATAGAGCTCTCGGCATTTGCTCGATGTATCAGATACCATTGAGATTCCGGCTGAGCCAAACGTCGTAGGAAATGCGTCCCAGCCCTCACAGCCATGTCAACCTGGAAACACAGACTCTTGCCGAGAAGTAGTGGTGATTACCGCGAGCCGGACTACTAGAAACGGTACGTACACAACGTATGCAAGTACTGTTGTACAGTATCTTGGAAACCCCTTCAAACATCTATTGGCCAGACAATGGTGATGTATGCGGGGAGTCGGGGACTATATCTGCAGAAACCCCAGACAGTCACAGACTCACAGTTGCCAGATCATGCTGATGAAACAATGATGCTGCAGTAGATGCATTTGACGTGTTCAGAATACAACTCTTTCACCCTCATGGGGAGCAGGGAATCAGAAGTGAGGCCGCAGTTCCCGGGGACAGCACGGCGTCTTGGAGGGTGGTTTCGTAAATGCCTCGTTCAGCTATCACATAAAGTTCACCAGACCCTGTCGACGATCAAAACTTCCAATTATACACCGCCACGCACAGACATGTGAGAAACTTAACTTTACTACGTCGATTAAAACACCCGCGTTATTCGCGTCAAACGGGCGCGTACAGCACATTATCGTAGCATTGCGAGGGTGATGATGCACATAGCTTGCAGTAGTATCACCTGTCACTTTCTAAACCCCTCGATTGATAAACTCAAAAATAATCTCCGTCCTGTAGCATATTGAAAGACGTTGGATTAATCTGGGGCTGATCGGCATGGCTGTGAAAGGCTGGATGATATGATCTGACATTCGTGAAACCCAACACGGGTAATATTACCATCTCCACCAGAACAAAGCAGACCTCGGCTTTATTTTTACCAGTTCTCGGGACAAGGCATCGACGATCGACAAGAGACTCTCGCACTCTATCGCGTGCCAAGAAATTACGCACTCCAGATCGGGTGCGACGTAGGTGAACTCTCTAAGCGATCATGCATGTACCCCATCTCTTGGATGCAACCTGGGCTGAACGACATGCGACAACAGTAACCTGTCGCCTTTACTACCAGAATCGAAAAGAAAGGTGTGAGGCATATTTAGAGAAGAGAAAGAAAGAGGGAAAAAAAAGGTATCATGTTCATTATTACGTTATGTCATCCGTGGTATTCCGTCGTCATTCTGATTCCCTCCAACCCTTGGTATCAAGTATCAACGTCCCCCCAAATTAATCCCGTCGATCCGATCTCAGCCCCTCCCGTCAGCCAACACCTCCATATTCCGTACCCGTTTCACTGGAACACAACTGAGACACCTAGTCAGCATTAATCTCAAATCTCCTGCATCGTTTTATGTTACGTTGTTTTGTTAGGCCGGACACTTGAGAGATGCTGTTTCTTCCGCTTTCGAATCCAATGCTGTAGTAGTAGTTTGAGGGTATTTGCTGCAATTTTTATGATTCTCGAGTAGAGTCTGTATTTCTTGAATTTCGCATTGTAAAGAGCTGATCTTTGACCTGAGGGCTGCGTTTTCAGTCTTGTAGTCTTGGCTACGGGCCGTTGATGTCGCGTGATCTGCTTGGAGGGCCATATTTATATACGAGGAAATGTTGATGATCGTCAGAAGATGAATATGGAAAGAAAACACATTTCTCCATTCGAAATGAAACGACATGGGCGATTAGATATATACATGTGTCAGTACCGAATTGTCTACTCATCAACGATCGCAACCCGGGTTAGCAGAAAAAGAACGCAGTCTAGAAGCCATTTCGGCCGAGTGGCTCACCGAAAGACTCGCATAAGCATGGTGTCATAAGCACTTCATCGACCCCGTTTTCTAGTGTCAAAGTCAGACTAGGCGTGTCAGTTGGACCCTGCCATTGGCGTGCGCCCAAAATTCCAAGGGTTCTTCATTTTAGGTTGAGGGCTATTTCATCTGCCGAGTCAGGCATTTTGGAATCAGCATTGTGGTGCATGGTACTTTTTGAGCCTATCGATCGATGATCCTGAGATCTGGCCTCGTTTACATCCATCCTACCCTTCTAAAGATAAATGTCGCGCCGCTGGCCAATGCCGTGGCACCGGTGAATACAATCAGTGTGCCATAGCCCGTTCCGTATCCACCTGCTGCTTGGCCCTGCCACGGCATTCCCTTTATTAACGCTCCACTTAGCGGGCCGGACGCTATGTTTCCTATCCCTCGTCCTGCTGAGAGGACGCCTAGTACCATGGCGGGATCAAATGACGTTCCGCTGGTGCGGGTATTGGAGGGTGTTGATGATACCATTTGCATGATGCCCGTCCAGGCTGATGTGTATGACCCTGCAAAGATGCCGTAGAAGATGCAGAAGACATACAAGATGGGCAGGTTTGTTGAGAAGCCCCAGAGGAGAAATGTGCTTAGTGTTGTACCGGCTGCTGAGATCATGAAGCAGTCTGTGACGTGTAGTCGGTCTGTGAGTGCACCCATGGCGACGCAGCCAAAAACCGAAGCGACGTTGACGAGCAGAACGGTGAGAGCAGAAGCAAAGGATCCAGCGCCAAGAGCAGTCCGAGCATACGACGGGAGATAAATCCCAGGCAAGAAGAAGCCCAGAGCTTGAGCAATGTTAGCCAGCTGATGAAGCAAAAAGTTTCGTCTCAACGCAAAGCCCAACTTCAACGGATTAATATGCTTCGTCGCAGAGTACGGCAACCGCGGCTTGATGAAATACGCCAACGGCAACGTCAACAAGAACAAAGAAACCGCCCAGATTCTCAACGTAGTCCTAAACCCATATCCATGCAGAAACTTTTCAAAAAGCAGCGGTAAAGCAAAGCCCGCGAGGCCAGTCCCAGACCACATTACCCCAAACGCAAAACCCTTACGCTTGGCGAACCATTCATCCATGTAAAGAATACAAGGACAGTAGGATATGGAACCGCCGATGGCGTAGAGGACGCCTTGGGTGAGGATGAGATGAGTGGTGTTTTGGGAGAATGAGCTTAGGGCGAGGGCGATGCACATTATGAAGAGGCCGATCATCGGGGACCAGCGGCTTTGTCTTGGGTAGAGACGTTGAAGGCTCATTGTGAAGGGGAGGCCGAGATACATTATACCCTGTGGATGTGAGCGGATTGTAATAGAGGGGATGTGAGGTGGTGTACCATTGCGCAAGTACCGATGACGGCGATGGCTGAGGAGCCTTCGAAGGGGGCATTGGTACTGTAGTAATCCTGGAAAACACCAAATGCAAATGGGAACCCTGTACAATCAGTCAGTTGATGAATACCAACAGGTTAAGATAAGACTCACCCCATGTAAGAGCCTCGACCATAAAAGAAGCAGCCAAGAACAACCAAGCATCCTTCCCGCCATCTACCGGCGGAAGAGAAGAAGCGTGATTCTCGTGAGTGCTCGTGAGGTCAAGACCTGAGGAGTTCAACCCCTCTTCACGACCTGGGTCTTGACGCAGCTCAATTGAAGTTTGGCTCATGACTATGAGGATTACAGTATTTAGGAGTTTCTTGGCTTTGATATTCGGGGATTAAATTTTCTTATAGAGGCGAGGATTAAGTTGGCCGATGATCGGCGCGCCCTTGATCTGACATTGACATTTCGGGTGGCTTGCGGAGTGGAGCTGGGGCGTGGACTACAACTTGGAGAGTTTATTGTGATATTCTATGAGAAGCTTTTTATGATGCAATGAAGTTGTACTCATCTTCTTTTTGTTTCTCAGACTCATCCATGGAGAATGCTTGTTCCTAAGGAAGCAGAGTTTGTTTCACGGAGAGATCTTCAATGGTGCCATAGGACTTAATTATTGGAAGAAATATACAGCCAGATTTTGAGATACTTAGGTATTATAAAGTCCATTTAGCTATACTAATGATACCAGTGTTGTCTCTAATAGGAATGCTGAGTCGCGTTATCAGGGATCCAGGTGAATGGGCTGGCGTTGGTGATGAATCACTGATGATAGGACGGGGAGTTGACGCTTTTATTTTATTAGACCATAAAAGATATTTTCATAAGCTTAGACTATCTCAGGCCAAGTCGGGACAATCTGTAATAAACTTGGTACATTCAATTACTTTATTTCAGTCTCAAGTCTTTCATGGCCGGAAGTCGGTCATGCCCATCTCCACAGCAAACTCCTCCACCAAACCCGAGATCCGAAAACCGGAGTCTCAATTTTATTCGCTCCTCACCTTCTCCAAAGCCGACAACCCGTCCATTCCCGCCATATCCAGAACCATGCGGTCCAGTCTATCCTGCGAGCATTGCCGGTAAGACCTCCATGAACCCTAGGATTAATGCCTATGGCTAATTGGGTGTTGTGAAGAAAAGCAAAGGTCAAGTGCGTCCACACGGGCAGTGCACCATGCCAACGCTGCCAACGCCTCGGGACATCGGGCTGCGAAATCACAAGACCCATTGTCAGATCTGCCAAGAAAGCTGTGAGGAGAGCGCAGCATGAAGCGAGTTTGACGCCGAGGGATGATGTATCGATCATTTCGAGCACGGCTGGGTTTCAGGCTATACCGAGTCCTGTCTCGTCAAGACAAACAACTTCATATCATGTTCCCGATACTGTAGACGATCATCTCGCCCGCTTACCAATTGGGATTATTCTCAAGGCTCTGAATATCTTTACTGCCAAGTTTCCTGAGCTGAGGATTCTGCAGGCATCTGCTTTCATCAAGGAGTATCAAACGGCCCGGTCCAAGGAGAGCAAGGCGTTGCTAGCGACGATACTTGCTATTACGAGGAAGCAATGCTCTATTGTTACTGGAGATTGGCTGAGGAGCTTGAAGAGTAGCGAGTGCTATGCTTCTTATGCTTGGAGTACGCTGTCTGATGCTATTCTTCAGCCGCCAAAGGTCCAAGTTGTTCAGGCGTTGCTTATCTTGACGCTTTATGAATGGGGAGTGAGGGAGTATCACAAAGCTTGGATGCACTGCGGTAAGTTCATGCTACTGCACACAAGACTATGCTGACATCGAGAAGGAATTGCAATACGCATCATGCAGTCACTTCACAGCTCCCGAGTCAGCCCCCATCCCCTCGACATGTGTCAAAACAACGACACAGACGTCATGGCCATAGCGGTAGAAGCTCGAACATACTGGGCGTGCTTCATAATGGACTGTACCATCAACTCAGGAACTTACAACCCGCGTATGCTACCAATGTCCGAAATGCATAAACTCAAAGTCCCTCGTCCACTGAACTACACCGACTTTGCGTTCGGATTTGACGCAGCTTCACTAGATCATATCTGCACTGGTGATTTATCTGGACTGGCGCAGAGTTTTGAGACGATTGCGACTGGCTTCGACATATATGCTCAAGCAATGTCGTTCGTGTTCAATAATGGGCGCTGTGCACCGGGGATGTGTGCACCTGAGAATTGTCCGTGGGTTCCTGGATCTGCTTGGTCGCAGTGTCGGGATAGGCTTGAAGAATGGAGGAAGAGTCAGCATGAGAGGTTGTGTTATCCGCAGCATAGTGTTGTGGTGCATATGACGTTGGGGCACGGGGAGTCTTTCATTTACTTGAACATGCTATACTACTTGAGGTGAGAGCCAAGACTAGCTGGCTGTTGGTAGGAGAGTATGCTGACATTGACTTAGTACGATCATGCTTCATAGAGAGTACTTTCCCTTCCTACCAACCGCCGACTTGACACCTCGCGGTCCTGTTGACCCTCCTCTTCTCGAAGCTGAGGCACCGCCAGGTTGGTGGGATGAAAGTGCCAGGGAGCTCTTCAACGCCGCTGAGCAGATAGCCTCCCTTCTCCAAGAGGCATCCGAATGCGGCATTCCACTAATGACGCCCTTTTCCGGGTTCTGTGCTTTCACCGCATGTTTTCTCAACCTCTACGTATTCAGATTCCCCAGGATGAATCTCAATCGAAGCTCAAAAGCCGAACAGTTGATGAACTGGGGACTAGAGTATTTAGAAGAGTTCCAGAACGCCTGGGAACTAGCAGGAGGCTGGGTTTGTCTCACCCCCCATCCACAAGTCCAAAGCTAACACACCAAGATCAAAACGATCCAGAACTCATCACTCCTATACAAAAGAGCAACCGAAGACGCAGGACGCTACCGGGGAAGATCAAGAGCCGATTTCGAAACTCTGCACCAATCGATTCATGAATATCGAATCGTGGATAGGTCGGATCAGCATCTGCAGCAGATCAGCCATGCAGATCGAAACTCGGCAAGGCGTGAGGAAGAAACGGTGGCGAGTCAAGTTCAGGTGGCTGGTAATATGGGAGCGGCTGTTAATGCTTCGGTGCCGGATCCGTTTCCGAACTGGTGGTCTATGTTGCAGGAGGTGGAGTTTACGGATGTTGGCAATTTGTGGAATGGGATGCGTGAGCTATGATCCGGGGAAGGGCGATAAGGCAGTTGAGAGTATGGAGAGACTAGTTTGGCATGGAGGTCGTGCAGTAAGGTTAGGACTTTCTTTTCTATAGGTTAATTATAGCATATTTACAGGTAGACTAGTAAGATGCAATTATACTACAAGCTTACCGAGTAACCAGGTCTCATACCGCCGTCTCAAGTCTGCATTAGATGGAATGAAGCAACATAACCCTGCCCAGTCGCCCGCTGCTTTAACAAAGTCAGTTGTGATAACTGTGAAATGGAAGCTAAGAAAAGCATAGCTTCCAACCTTTTGCAAGACTTAATTCCAACCAAGATACGCTTACACCACTATCTTTCAAGGCCCAGATCTCTTGTAGTAGCTGAATGGACCAAACTTGGACTGGAACCCGATTGATTGAGTACAGCATCCTGAACTGCGAGATGGATTTACTCCTCCAATCGTTCTCATTAGAAGTGAGCTCGGCTGCGGCACTGAGCAGAGGTAGAGACTGGAAGTTGGCGCAAGGCTCGGTGAGTGGGATCTCCAGCAGGTTCTCTATCGCTTCTAGAGCAAGAGATAAGATATTCGATAACCAGTCCTCTTGTTGCTCATTGGAGTCGTGCTCATTTTGAGCAGTCGACGGTGAAAGTGGAATGAGCTTTTCGGATTGGAGATGTGTTTGGCGGCGCATTTGATATAGCATCAGCAACCCATGGTTCCGATAGGCATTGCTGAGGTTCTGGATATGCTTGCCCCCGCGGTTCGATGGCCATGCCAGGAGTCGTTGCTCAATTTTCTTGCCATCAAAATTGGAATCTACCAGCCCGTGCTCATATACCCTCTTACAGTACCGACCAATATCGGCTACCATGGCGTAGAGCTCGAAGGAGAAACCTATTATTGGATGGAAGGAGGGATGGTCCTGTTCAAGGGCCAGTATATTTTGCGAGATAGATTGATCTGGAGACTCGTAAGTGTCATCGAGAAATGCGCACGTCATGTCCCACCAGAGATACCAGCCAGCCAGGAGCTGAGTAGTGGAATCTTGTCTAGCCTTTTTATCGACAAGGAGGAGCTTCATCAGAGCGCGTGCGCCGTCCATATGTTCCTTACCCCACGAGTCGGGCCGGGGCTCGATCCACGAAGCGGACATTCCGAGCAGGAAGACGGTAAGTACTGAAACGGGCGATATGGCTCCAGAATTATGCAGATCCTCGCGAAGGAGCCGTATAGCGCTGCCACGCTCTCGGAGACAGACAGCAAGAGAATCCCCGCTGAAGAAGACCATCTGACCGGCGCTGATGCTTTGTATTGCATGTAGTAGCGAGGGACTCGAGGCCAAATACGGCAGAAGGGGTAGGGCTAGTGGATTATCATTGCGGTCGACACACAGCATTTGGCTGCCCTGCTCGACCCAGTGTTGAACCAACCTCTTGTTGGGGAGACTATCACCAGGCCACGAGTCGAAAACAGTCATGCTGGACAGCCAGGGCATTTCGATCTGCCATTGTGCTGGACGGGTACTGGCCATACAGACGGAGCCACGGCGCTGGCACCGGAGACACGCCGGAAAGGTCTCGTCGCATTTGACACGCCTAACTCGGCATTCCAGGCACCCATGGTGGCTGTTGGTGCGCGGAGTTTTAGGGCCGTTGTGGGGAAGAGAGGTGGTGGTGGTGGTGGTGGAGATGGTTGAGGGAGGGGATGGCGAGGGTTCCTGGGCGTCAATGGCCTTTTGGTATTTGTTGCCAGTCGCGAATCGCACCTTGTATGAACGCATGTTTGATGTGCTCATGACGTCAAGGGAGGCCGGAGCGCATAGGGAACGTATCAGCGAGAGGAGGACTCGTTGTGTTTCAGTAGCGAGAAACTTTTACTACCTAACTTCCTGAATAGGTAATGTTGCTAAGAAGAAATGGCGTGCATGTGACTTGGGCTGTCCTGGACATTGATTTCACTGTTAATTAAAGAGGTAAATAATAGTTTTAATATTGCTATTAAATAAATAACTCGACAATAAATGTACTTTCCCTTATTAAGAATAGAAACAAATTCAGATCTTTAATAATTAAAGCTGCCCATCTGTAAGAGGCAGGCATTTAGTAGAATGCCTCAATATATATACAGTCACTTGGCCTAATTGCATAATTCTCGAGTCTGGCATCACATTAACAAGATGAGTATGCTGGAATGATCTCAGCTCACGAAAATTCGAGGTTCAAGTCTACGCCAGCCAAGCAGAGACCAAAGGCTTCAACCCTTCAGAAAACCATGGCTCATCAATCGAAGAGACTGCATCAAACCCATGATCGCCGTCACGTACAGAAAGCGTAAAGCTAAGGTCGGGGTCCAGCTCCTTGACCGTATCAGCTAGCTTGACGCTGCCTTCCACAGGCACAACCCCATCTTCCCTGCCGTGCCAGATAAACACGCCGCCCCGAGGAAATCTGGCACCATCTTCGATTTTGTCCAGAATAAAAAGATCCCTTCGGTCGAGGGGAATGAGCTCATCATAATTGCCGTTCTGGATATAGCTGAACATCAACGCGGCACGCTGGACCTGGGGATCTGCCGAGATTATGGAAGCTGTATCCGCATTCTTCAGCTTGGCCTTGTGCTCACTTATCAGGCTGGCTGGCATCTGAGGGAACCCAAACATTGGCTTTTCATACGCCTCGGTGAAGTGACGGCTCTTTGCGTCAACCAAGGGGTAGGACGCTGTCACGGCTCGAACCTCAGAGGCATGATTCAGGCCGGTCATGAGGCTGAGGTAGCCACCTGCGCTGTCCCCAGCCGTCAGGATGCGAGCGGTATCGACTTGGACATTCGCTTTGCCGCTGATGAATCCCGGCAGCTCACTGCGTGTCCAGGTCAAGAAGTCGTCGATGTCGGCAATGATTTCATCCATTGTAGCTTCAGGCGCCAGTCTGTAATCGCAGCTCACGATCACGGCTTCGTGCCGTGACGCTAACTGGAGATGCCAGGGCGAGAAGAAGTCTGGGAACAGACTCGAGCCTGAAATGAAGCCGCCACCGTGGATTCGTAATATGATAGGGCTGGGCTTGCTCGGTGCATGTCGAGCTCGTTCTGCCAACGCCTTTGGGACGAGGACGTGGCAGGCAATTTCGTGGCTGTGGACAACCTTGTAGACAGTCTCAAAGATGTCAAAGTTGGCAAAGCGAGAGAAATCATTGGGGTTGAACTGGGGCGCCATGGTAATCAGTGAAGTAGCGCTTGCTAGGCTGTACTGACTTCAGGAGTCTTTCAAGGTCGTCCGTTGCATTTATATACACATGTGGCTGGCTGAACAGCCAGTGTGAGTGCTGTATAACCTAAGGCATACGGAGTGTAGATAGGGCCGCTTACAAAGCTTATCTCTTCCTTATGCTCCATGCCCTACGAAGTGGCCATGTTCTCGAACTGGCACTACTTGAGGTATGGGGAAATGTAAATCAAGCCAATCACACAGCAATGACTAGCAGTTAAGCGTTAATGGACGTTTGAGTTCGCAGATCGTCGACAACCACTGGCGGCTCACTTGTAAGACTGGCGTGGCTCTATATGTACCTAGTCTCATGAAGCAGCGACAACATATAAAAAGTCTTGATATGTTGAGATGGGGGATATTACGCATACTCTAGATTTACAGCGTTCGGCAGTTACTCCCTCCAGCAAAGAGCCTTTTTGCAATCGCTAGATTATGATAAATCACGTCAGTCGGTCGATTCAGATGCTCCGAGGGCCGAGGACCATAGTGTTAGATTGCGTTACTGAACCTTAATTGTCCGTTTCTTAGGGTTGTTGTTCATATAAATGAGACTTATAATCCCTGTGTAATGTAACCAGGGCTATGTTCACGGCGGATATCCGTTTGAGAACCAACTTGCGACTTATTTTGCTGGGGAAATGTTTAGTATATTAGTAATACCGTGAATGCAGACAGACCTGAAACTAGCCAGGTTGTCGTTTTGACCCCACAACCTCGCAAAATGGCCCAGATAGGAAACTTTTATTCTGTGGATCTCTTCCTATGCGCGTACAAGACAACGATGACATTTAGCCTCGCAAGCCATTCTCCTCTATGGGCCAGATTACGAAATTTGTTTGTTGATTTGCTTGGGGCCGAAAGCCTCTGAGTCAGACTTTGTCGGATCTTCTGCAACCTCCTCAGGTTAGTACTGCAAGCTAGAGAGAAAAAATAATGCGGAAACCTGTTATTAGATTTAGATCTCTAAGCTGCGGTCAGAGTTTGTATTGCGGTGTATATTAAACTTTTCACAAAGTGGGATACTGTTACTCTCCTGGAGTTGGAGCCAAGAAGTTTTCTGCCAGGAGTTTGTGAAGGGTATATATTCAGACCTTGGGAGCATGATTTCTTAACATAAGTTTCAAATCAGTCCTATCGTCACCACCTTTTTACGGAAATTGAACTATCGTTATCGATAAATTTTATCTTTACAATCATGTCTTTCAACCGCATTGCTGTCTATGGCCACCGCGGGTTCGTTGCCTCCCGAGTTGTCCCTGCTCTGATTGCTTCGGGAGCGCCAGTTACTGTTTTGCATCGCTCTAGCTCGGATACCTCCAGTCTCCCTGAGCACGTGAAAAAAGTTCAAGTCGACGTTCTTGACGAAGACGCTCTGGTTGCTGCCCTACAAGACATCGATATTGTCATGTTAGTCGCATTCACTACACCTGTGCCTTTTAGAATCACGGCTAATAGACTGCACAGTTCTATTGTTGGAGATGAGGGTACCGACAGACAGCATGGCTTTGTCAAAGCCATCCCCAGGACCAATGTCAAGCTTTTCGTCCCTTCGGACTTCTGCCTGCGATATTGTGAGCAGGGGATGCGTATGCCCTGTATGAAGGCGAAAGCAAATGTCGAAAAGGCTTTGAAGGATGCTGGAATTCCAACCTCGGTTGTCCACATGGGAAACTCTGCTGAGTTCACCTTGAACACACTGTTAGTCGTCGAAAGAATACTGTCGAGGCTTTTCAGTGACTGACTTTGACAAACTTTAGGGCGGTGGGCATTGACTTGCCAAACAACGTATTGGTCTATACTGGCAACTCTGCCAATGAAAGAGTTACCATGTGGTGCGTATCACTTTGCCTAAGCAACAACTCGTTTCTAGATAATGCCTTTGTTATGGTGAAACTGACTCCTTGTAGTACAATGCGTTACGTAGCAGCTGCATTCGTCGACATATTCACCACCAGACCTATTCACACTATCCAGAACCGGACCTTCACTTTGTCAGAGCTTGCGCCAACAGGCATGGAGATTGCCGCGGTTATGAAAGAGAAGAACGGCAGAGAGCCTTCTATTTCTACACGAAGCCTAGATGAGATCAACCAGAAAATCGAGGGTCATATCAGCAATGGGAGTAATCTGGCTGTCCCGTCGTATTGCCGCAAGATGTGGGGAACCGGCGAAATGATGAAGATGCTTCCCGATGATTTGTGGCAAGTCAAGGACTACAAGAAAGCAACTCTGCAGGATCTTGTCATTGGGGGGAAACTGGAAAGCTACAGAGCTCTGCCTAATCAGGTTGTGGAATTGTTTAGAAAGATGCTCTGAAGCGCAGCAAGGCTCTATATCGAGGTACCTGTAAAAGAAAGCGGAGCCGAAACTTTGCAGTCGGTGGTGGGTTACATTTCGGTTACAGATTGGGAAGTTCTGAATCGAAGGGGCGATATCGTACGAGGACACCGAGTCATGGCAGTATAAGAAGCGTATTATAACATCACGGGCCAGCAGAACTATTTTAGACCTGTGACATGGCGAGTTATAAATGAAACATAAATTCAGAAGCTGGTCAAAAAGTGCATGATATGGCCAAGACATGTCAATGTTATATCGAGAAATCCGGAACGATCACCCCGAACAGAAATATACCGAGGTTTTATAACCCGTTTCAATAGCCCAACGGAGATTTAACTCGCTCTGAGATTTTAGTTCATGCGGGCAATAAAACGTTACATGGAGATCCTGCTAACCTCCGGGCTATTACCAAGGTTCAGATGTATATCTCACCTATATCTGTATCACGATGAGCTCATGCTACCCCAAACTAAGCTTCACCATCGCTTAAAACATCATTGTAACGGTCTCCTTCCTATTGTGTTTTGCCGTTGGACATGGGATCCTTCAACGGCCACCAGTTTAGTTGCACTGGACATGGAGGCTAACCTTAGCTTGATTCAAGTTTACTATATTCTTTACTGTGCTAGATTGATATGAGTTATAGTATTGACAAAAGGATTCTACCTCGGTTACCCAAACCGTAGGCTGATCTTCAAGACTCGTCAGACAATGCGACCCTCGGGAATTCGGAACCTTCCAACTCTCCTTTTTTTCTACAGTGATAAGCCAGGGATTTGTGATATCTGACGAAAGCTCCCGCTGAAGATACGCTAAAACCTTGACCCCTGTAAATTGACTCCATCCACCGGATGTCGATCATCCGGGATTCCGCGGGTGGTTTACGAATGCTCATCAAATCCACTCACTAAGTGGATAATTTTCTAGACGAATTACGAGGCAATATTTTACCCAGTAAGCACACGTCAGTCAGTCGGTGTTCGAGAAGAAGGTCTTTTCTGCATTAGCATTAATTGTTTGTTATAGTATAGGTATAGAAAAGTACAAGTCCTTGCGGTCCAAAGTTACTCCCGTCTCTAATTCCAGCGCTAGATCCCTTTTCCCTGTTCCCAAACACACGTAGCCTATCGTCGCATTGATGCCCAAGCCAAGCCAAGACCATACCCTTACGGACTCCTTGACACACTCGTCTTGTACCCCCAGTCATTCCCCTCAGGCCCCCTCCTCCCACGATCACCCTCCGTAGTATTGACCTCAGACTGGACGCTGATCTCCTGCGCAACCACGATACCACCGCCGGCCCCAGCGGGCTTCCCAGCTTCGGGGAGGATGTGCTCGTCGCTGGCCCAGGCCGTGGTCTGGGGAACCGTCGCTAGCGGGTGCGAGCTACCAGGTCCGCGGCGCCGACTAGTGTTGAACCGGCTCCCGCCCATTTCGCTACTGCGAAGCTGGTGGCTCTGCGACGCGGATTTTGTGCCCCGGCTGAAGAGCACGCTGAGACCGATCAAGCTGGCGCCCTTGCGGATGAGTGGTTGGATTATGGGCAGGTTTGTGACGATTATTGCGACAAAGGTTTCGCGGCATGCCCATTGACTTCCTGCGACTGCGCCATTTGGACCGGCCTGTATTTGTTAGTGGATGATCTTTTGTAGAGGTTGTTTGACTTGCTGTGAGAATTGTCACGGCGCGAATTGTACCGGCCATCATGATGAAGAGAGCACCGCTGAAGAGCAGCATGAGCGTGAGTCTGCGTCGCAAACTAATGTTGACGCCCCAGAGAAGCTGCAAGGGTCAGATCTGAACATCGTCACATTGAATAGATGACTTACAGGTAGCGGAATGGAAAGAAGATAGATGTCCGTCAAGATGTTGGGAATAACAACAACCAACACATAAGCCGGCGACTTGGTCGGTTGACAGAGCAGTCCAGGGTCTGGCGAAACTTGCCAAAAGTGATGAAAAGGTTGACAAGACAGTAAAATCGTAAGCGCAACAACAGCGTATGAGACACCAAGAATGATGTATGCGATCGTAACTCGAGTCTTGAGATGCGTCAATCCAGAACTGCAAATGTCAGCCAACATCCTCACCAACAACAGCCAACAACATACGTGAGCCGCCCATAAAACGCAGTGACGCAAAACTTGAGACACCACAGAATACAAGCATAAAAGGACCAGCCTATGACCTGAATCTTGGATCCCCAAACCCGATTATAATGTTCTTGCCCGTTCATATCGATGTCGGCGCGTTCTTGATCCGTCATGTAACTATTCGTCAAGCCCTGAAATTTCGCACCGACGAGATACGCCGCGACTGTCTCTGCAGTGAAAATAAGCTGTGAGACACAGGTCAGCAAAGGGTCCCGTGCATCTGCAGGTGATTGCGCCACTTACACCTGTGACGGGCATCAGATAATCATCCAACTGCCATCCCCCAAACCCAATCTGTCGGATTCGCACGCCCATTCTCACTCCGATGGTGATGAGCCCCAAAGAGAGGAGGATGAACTGTTCCTCGATACCCATGGTCACGGTTTACCGAATCTCTGGGACCAAGATCTGTGAACCGAAAGGAAAAAGCAAAAATGTGATGAAGAGCAGAACAAAACAGAACAAAACACAACACAGGCGCAGGTGACAAGCCAAGTCTATTAAAGTGAAATCACGTCTCGCCACTACCGACGGCAGCAGTGCCGAAAAAGCCTGCATCCGACAAGTCTGCTCTGACAATAAAGTTACATTCCCTTCTACCGCTATCCTTCCAAAACTCCTGCTAAGACTGCTAAGACCATTAAGCCAGGCATAGCTTGATGAACCGTGCGGCTCCGCAGCCCCTGCAGATCGCACATATAACATGGCGTGCCAGGTTCGCTACACGGAGCATGCATCATATCCGGCATTGATCTGCCGGTGCTAATCATGCATTGGCAAGGAGCTGGCAGAAGTGGCCCATTAGTTGACAGCCGGAGACATTATGTGAACGGGGATCGACCGCGGCGCGAGTAATTAATTGTTCAGGTGGTTAATCTTTTCGACCTGACTTGTGCGTCTGTAGATCATGGAAGTGTCTGCTATTCCCGTGGCTAGTCTTATGTGAGACCCTGTTCGAAAGTGGAACTATTTTGCAAAGATGATAAGACTTATTTATTGACAAATATTTCTGATGACAGACTGTGGCTTGCAGGGCGTAAATTGCATATTTGATATACTTCTCACCCATAAGCGGCGAGGTGAGCGAAGCCTGTCAGAAGGTTGAAGCCACGCTCCAAAACTAAACCCCAACTGACAGGGTCTAGAATCTTGGCGTGTAACGACGTGTTGGTTCGAGTACAGTATTCTCGTGTTTGATACCGGTTTCGTTTCATTGTGTCATCGGGAACCTTGTACAGTATGAGACACCGTTGCACTAGAAGCCCCAGCCTAGTCTATGGAGCTAGGCAGCTAGGTTGGACTAAACCAACGGGTGAGGAGCGGCGCTGTAGATCATATATACTCTCAGAAGACCCCTTTCCCCTCATTCCTTTTTATTGCTTCTTATTCCAAAATCACCTCAACTTATCAATTGACATTATTGCCACTGACTCAGACACTATAACTTGATTCTCTACTATACCCATTATCCAATTGGTCAATATGGCTTCATCATTCGACTTTATCGTCGTAGGAGGTACGTCCGAGCAACCTGACTCAATCTCCCCCCTCCTTCACTCTAGCCTTCTTCACCTCTAGCCCAATGCCTGAGCACACATGGATCAACACCACTAAAACAATAAACCGTCATTCTAACGAACCTTCGTCCCGCAGGCGGCCCAGCCGGCAGCGCCCTAGCAGCCAACCTTTCCCGTACCGCCAAGAAACCCTCCGTTCTTCTCCTCGAGGCCGGCGGCACAAACCAAGACCGGAATCTACGCGTCGACGGGCAGCGCTGGACCACCTTCCTAAACCAGGACATGAACTGGGGCTACAAGACAGTGCCCCAAGAGTTCGCTAACAATCGTGAGCTGGATTACTCTCGCGGTAAGGGACTTGGTGGTTCGAGTGCTATCAACTTTGGTGTTTATAGCGTTGGTGCGAGAGATGATTATGAAGAGTGGGCGCGCATCGTGGGAGATGATGCGTACCGCTGGGATAAGATCCATGACCGGTATAAAAGTCTAGAGACTTTTCATGGGGAGCTTCCTGAGGGCGTTGATAAGAAGTATGCTGCGCCCAAGGCGGAGGACCATGGTTCTGAGGGAAAGCTTCATGTTGGGTATGCTGGCGAGTGGGAGAAGGATCTCCCTCCTGTGCTGGATCTTTTTGAAAAGGCTGGGTTTCCACTGAATCCTGATCATAACTCTGGAAATCCGTTGGGAATGTCGGTTTTGATCAATTCGAGCAGTAAAGGACGGAGATCAACTGCGAATGATCTCTTGGAGCCCAAGCCTGAGAACCTTACTGTTCTGACGGATTCGACTGTTCAGAAGGTTCTTTTGGAGGGAAAAAAAGCTATTGGCGTTGAAGTCGATGGCAAGAAATGTGAGTCCTCCTTATCAACCTCAAGCTGTAGATCTTGAGATTATGAGTACATAAACTGACATTCGCAGACCTCGCCTCCAAAGAAGTCATCCTCTCAGCCGGAGCCCTCAACACCCCCAAGATCCTAATGCACTCCGGCATCGGACCTAAATCCCAACTCCAACAGTTCAATATCCCCGTCGTCAAGGACGTCCCCCGCGTAGGCCAAGGTCTGCGCGACCACATGTTCACTCCCCTAGTCTACACCCGCAAGCCAGGTGACACCGCACGCGACACATTCTACGGCGACAAGAAAGCCATGGAAGACGCCCTCGAGCAATGGCGTCGCGACGGTACAGGTCCCTGGACAAAGTTTGCCTGCGAGTTAGGCATCGGCTGGTTCAAGCTTGATAAGCTCGTCAAGTCAGACGAGTTCAAGGCCTTGCCAAAGGAGGAGCAAGAGTTTCTTATGAAGGAGACTGTGCCGCATTACGAGATTCTTACGCACTTTCCTATCCACTGGTTTATCCCTGAGTTTCCCGACTCTGCGCTGAATTACTCTTGTATTCTGGTGTTTTACTACAATGCGCAGAGTCAAGGAGAAGTTACGCTTCAGTCATCTGATCCGAACGCTCCTCTCAAGTTTGACCCCAAGTTCTTGGCTTCGCCGTTTGATCGTCGGGTAGCTATTGAGTCACTCCGCGATGCGTTCAGGCTCGTGAAGCATGATGGCTATGCTAAAGATAACGTGGCTATGCTTGCGGGACCGCAGGGTGATTCAGATGATGAGCTTTTGGAGCACTGGAAGAATACTATTTCTTCGAGCTGGCATATGACTGGTACTACCAGGATGGGAAAGAAGGGAGATCCAGATGCTGTTGTTGATAGTGATTTCAAGGTCGTTGGCTTTGAGGGTCTTCGTATTGCGGACATGGGTGTCGTTCCTGTTCTGGCGAGCTGTCATATTCAGTCTGTTGCGTACGTGACTGGTATCACAGCTGCTGAGAAGCTCATTTCCGAGTATAATCTCGCATAGATAGGAAGGGGATTGTTAAAGCGCAGCCACTGTTAGATTTTAGTTATGAATGATTGATCAAATATGCTTACGTGAAAACATATGATATTGTCTACTGGCATCTCGAACCTTCACACTTGGCCTTCCATGTCGCATGTCCTAACAAACAAAGGTTTTACCTCGCAGCCCCTCTTATGAAGAGCCCTATCCCTTTTCTCATCATCCCAATATGTAAACTCTCTATCCTGCCACACCCGAACATCAATCTCACGACCTCGGAAGTCTCCCTTGGCATGATCTTTCCACTTGAAGTTGTTCGCCTGAAACCAGACCCTCTTTCTTCCTCTCGCCCAGTAATACCATCCCTCGATCCAGTTTTCTCCGCTGTCTCCGGCGTCGCGGTCAATATAATCAAACATATTCAACTCGATCTTCAGTAACGGCTCCGGCCAAGTCGCCTTGAGCTTTTCAAGATGTTTGCCCCAAAAGTTGCAGTACACAGTCCAATTCCCGAACCAGAATACGAGCTTGATAGTCTTGAGGGCTGGGAGACTTGATTTTAAGGCGAGGATATCGTTGACGAGCTTTTCGGGGAATGCGTTTACACCTCGACTGTCAGAATCCCAAAAGGATTCATCTTCAACGGGGTCTTGGTCCTCATCTTCTTCCAGATCCGATTCTTGATAGTAGGATACAATCGTCTGAGACATTTCAACGATGAGGGTGTCGGAGCGTTGCTTCATCATCTTGGAGCAAGCAATCTTGGGAACTATACTCCAGTCTCCAGTTGCATAGGTGCTAGGTTCTTGAAGTGGAATAACAATAGCGTGGTTTTTGTAGAGGCGAGGTTGAAGATCGTCTGATATGATTTTATGGATGTAGAGTAAGGGGAGTATATCAGGAGAATAGGCGGTTTGAGTTGTAAAGGCGTTGCTGAACTTGACATCTTCAAGGGCGTAGTCATAGACCATGTCGCGCACCTCACGTGACAAGTCCAAAAACGAAGTCTGTGAATCCATGGCTACGAGGGTGTCTCAAATGCCTGGATTTTAGGATGAGAAATGGTGTTTGGGTGAAGAAGCCTTCTTGTGTCATAAGCGGTATCCACCATCAAGGCTGCCATCCAGCGCTAACGAGTTGGTTGCCTAAGAATGGAGAAAAGTGAGATCAATTAGCCCACTTTGTACCGAATGAAGTCAGAACGATAAGTCAGAACGATAAGGAGATAGCCTGATTAAAGTGGTATGGGCTAGATGAGGCAATGTCTGAAATCCGCATTTCAGAGGATGAGGCTATTCGAAAGAAACTTGGACTAGAGCTTCTCCCGATAGAATTAGAGCTGTCCCAACTATAGCGCTGGAAAGGTAGGCACTGACTCTGTCCAAACAAGCTTGAGCTAATGAAGATACTCGAGATATGCATAAGCTTACCGTATCCAATAACTCCATGGCCTTGAGCTCCATGCGTTGGTGGCTACATATTCTTCCATTTCATAGTTTTAACAGCCTCCTTGGAAACTCGGAACGGCTATTGACCACCAATGAGCCTTGTTTACCGAGGAAAGGCATATGATTGTGACCAGAAATCTAAATAGACTGTGAATATAGGCCATTCTAAGTAACTACTCATCAAGTAATTCTCGGGTATGCCATTCCTCGAAGACACCACAAAAGCATCACTCTTTACTTTCAGGCCACTTCCAAAAGATATTAGACCCTTCAACGTCAGCCAATGGATTCCCTTCACCATCCTTGGCAGTTCCAAACTGCTCGTCAAACCCACACTTCCTGTAGAAATCATCTTTGCCCAAGGCGCTCACAACCGAAGCGCAAACTCCTTCAGCTTCAGCCTGGTCTAGACCCCATTGCACAAGTCGCCGACCGACATTCTTCCCTTGAAAATCTGGATGGACGGCTAGTGCTTCGAGATACCAAGACTCGGCACGTTTGCCGCTCCATATTGAGTCGAAGTGAGGATATGCTCTTTCGATGATGTCTTCTTCTTTGGGATCGACTGCACGACTTGGTTGAGCCCAGGCGTGAATCATCATGGCGACTGAGGATAGAGGTTTCAACAAGCTGCCTAAAACCGTGTTGGCTAAGTCATAAATTGGAGGGAGATAGAAACTCACGAGGATCGTAAAAGCTTAGCTCAAATTGTTTGCCCCCTTCACCAAGCCTCGCCCACTGCGCAATACCAACGACGACCTCTTTTCCACTCTCATCCTTAGCAACAGCGACAAGCCATTTCCAACGATAATCCCAGAAATTTACCCGTGCACGCCGCAGCCAGTACAGATCTACATCATCAGGGTACTCGTTCCGATGCGGGTGGATCAGATCGCCAAAAAGGTTATCTCCCCAAAAGGCCTTTGACATTACATTTGCGATCTCCGGAAGTTCCGAGTAATACGCATCGCGTAACACGACCTCGGACATTGCGAGTCAGTTGAGAATGATCGTGAACAAAGTATGCTTGTAGTAATTTGTAATGCAAAAGCCAGGAGTCTTTGTATTTCTGGGACTGTCTTCTGAAACGGTCTAGAACTGCTGTTGGTTGGGACTTTTCTGACATGATCCGATTAGCCCGCTTCAGCCCTTGTCTCCAAATCCTGCGAGAGAGTTTTTCATATCCTGGCTGCTGGAAGGGTTCCGCGAACCTGGCGTGACATGACATGGATGAAGCCCTTGTACATGCATGTGAAGCTCCACTCCCACTGCATGTCTCAGGGCATCACTGACTCAAAACCCCGAGAACTTTTGTCTGAATCAAAATAGCACGTTGCTGGCTGGTCTATCGCTTAGTAAATACATCTTGATGGTCCTCATACGTGACATTCCACGCGACCTCCTTATTAATAATCAACTCTTGACTCCCAGCCCTTGAACTTGATCCCTCCTCCGACACATCGCGACTATTACTCCTACTCGATCTGTGTGCCGCGGTAGTTTGGTTCGACACCTGATCAGGTCTCCAATTCGCACTATGAGCCGTAGCAGTCGCCGACGCCGCATTCGTAGAGCGATTATTCCGTAGTGATTGCAGTGCATAAGCTTTGCTTGAGCCCGACATCGTAAAGTCAAACGCGACCGGGAAGCCCATGCCTATGGAGAATGACTTGAGGAAGTTTTTAAGGTTGGGCATTGTCGCGGAGATGAGGGACCATGCGATCATGACTTGCTGGCAGATGAGGGTGTTTGTAACGGCGAATTGGGGCTCGAGAGATGATGGGTATGTTTGAGAGTATGCGAGGTGGGCGGAGGATATGGCGATGAGGGGGATTCGGAATGAGAATGCTGTGACGACTTGGCATTTTCGGGCGAAGGAGATGTTGACGGACCATGAGAGGTGAAGAACGAGGAGCCAGGTTAGGATTTCGGTCAAGATGTCGATTGCTGTGATGACGCCCCAGCGCGCACTCTATCAGAAGTTATTAGACCTTTGGAAGTGTTTGTGATGAATGGAAGTGTCTTACCTGATCTGGGCATTGCTTGACGTTATTCACAGTCAACAAAGTGCCAGCGCGACAGCTCACAAGCCATGCCAAACTTGAGCCGATGCCCCATATTCCGGTGAACATCATGAGCGCCACGCAGACCATCTTGTTCTTGCCGGGCTTGGAGCTGATGATACGATGTATAAGGGCGAGAACAGAACACTTTGCGAGACTGAGAGCTAGAAGGGAGAGAATGATGGACGCAATCGTGCACTACCAGCAAATATGTCAGCACGAGACAACAGGAGTAGAGGCTGAGTCTCACCTTTGAAGAGATCGCCCATTGCTCCGCCGTCGTAATCGAGTTGAACTTGCCCAACCCATTACTCAACCCAATAAACACAGCAATCGCCTGCGCCAGATGCAAAACCTACAAAGTCAGCATCCTGCAAAACAACACAAATCACAGGCATTTCTCACCGTCGCAGCAGTAAACAAAACGTCGTCGAATCCAAACATCTTGTACTTGATATAAGCCCTCGCCAGCGCAATAAGCGAGGTGTAGATCAGCGATAAGATCGTCACGATCCATAACTTGCCCGCATGATCGTTGAATGTAACGGGAGAAAACCGATATAGATCATCTTTCGGATCCATGTTTCACAAGATCTGCGACGATAGAGAAGGGAGAAAAGGAAGAATTCATTACATTATCTAGAAATGCAGAATTATTAAGGCTGCATGACCTGAATCCTTTTCGGTCTCCCGGACTCTTGGTATTCATGTTGACTCGAACCAACGGCACAGCAAGTCACCTCGCTAACAACCCTCGTAAAGAATTTCGCTGAAGATATTTCTTACGTATTCATTGGTGACGGCTTCACATGGGTGGCCCTGGTTGGCAGATTGGGTCATGCAAGCCACAGCATGGGTGAACCAACAGAGGAAGCAATTCGTGAGATGTGGTGATTGGTTTAACCGAGGAGACGGAATATTACTCGCGCAATGTGATGTTTGTCACCTACTGCCACGAGGAGATCGGCAGTTGATACCTGTTGGTTTGAGTTATGATGTGGCTTATCCTTAACAGAACTACACTCTCTCGAAGCTGGAGTGTTTACCAAAGTGATGGGATGTGTTCTTCTGGTCAAGAAAAACTTCATTTTGGCTGAAATCAATGCCTGTAACCGCCAAGACTGTTGGTCGCATGAGACGCCACCATGTTCCTGACTCCAAAAGGCTCCATTTGTCGAACGACTCCGACCTTCGCCTAACTAAACACAAACCAAAAAGCAAAACTCGACTGACACCAAGAATTCGGAGTCTCATAACTGCAATGGCTATGACAATAGCCTGACTTTGACAAAGATGTCGTTTGGTTTGAGTCAACTTAACACAGCGGAAGATCTTCCGGACTTCGGCACGGGACGGGGGGAGGATCACCAATTAGTCAGGGTCTAGCTAGGATGTAACAAGTCAGACCAGGGCCTACAACTCTACAGGGGTCATAGAATTTGGCAAGGGCTGGGTGTACCGAGGAGAAGAACTGTTGGCGGGTGTACGTCCTAAAGAGTCTTGCCATGCCGCACTCCTGCATTTCTATTACCGAAGCATCTGCATGTTTGTCTTTTTCTTTTTTTTGTTCCTCGATTTATTTTATTTCCTTCTTACAATTATCGTCTCTCTATCACTAAGTTGGGTCTTGGTTAGGAAAGAGTACGCCAAAATGTCAGCTGAAGGCGATAAACGATCAGTTGACGTTCAAGATGCCGCGTATGGCATCAATGAGTCCAGCGAGCATGTTGACGAGAAGAAGGGTAACGCAGCGGATCGCGCTGACATGTACCGCATGGGAAAGACTCAAGAAATGACGGTTCGTCGCAAACTCGCTCTCATGACTGTGTAAACTAACAAACTCGACAGAGAAACTTTCGCTTCTTGTCCATCTTTGGGTTCTCCATGATCCTAATGGCATCTTGGGAGTTCTCCCTCAGGTCCGTTGCATTGACTCTAGAATATTTACTAAAGCTGACCTTTACAGTGTCTCAACAATCGGTCTCGTCAACGGCGGCACAGCAGGTCTCATCTGGATGTTCTTCGTCTGCTGGATGGGCTTCCTCCTCGTCAACACCTCCATGGCCGAAATGGCTTCCATGTGCGTGCCATCAACATCTTTACTTCACTAACAATTACTAACGGATCTACAGGGCTCCTACAACAGGAGGTCAATACCACTGGGTATCCGAATTCGCACCCCCGCAATACCAGAAACTCATCAGTTACCTCATGGGCTGGATGTGTGTCCTCGGCTGGCAGACATCATGCGCTTCATCGGCCTTCATCGCCGGGACGCAGATTCAAGGCCTCGTGGTGCTGAACTATCCCGAATACGTCGCCAAGCCATGGCACGGAACACTCCTCACCATCGCGGTAGCTGCGTTCTCCGTTGTCTTCAACACACTCCTCGCTAGAAAGCTACCTCTGATTGAAGCAACTGTTCTTGTCATTCACATCTTTGCCTTCTTCGGAATCTTGGTCACCCTTTGGGTCCTCTCACCGCGCGCTGATGCGACAGCTGTATTTACCGAGTTCACTGACGGTGGCGGCTGGGGCAGTATCGGCGGTTCAACACTTGTTGGTATTCTGGCGGGTGTTTTGCCGCTGCTTGGAGCTGATGCTGCTGTGCATATGTCTGAGGAACTGCGTGATGCGAGCCGTACTCTGCCAAAGGCTATGATCTCAACGACTGTTTTCAACGGTGCGTTTGGCTGGATCATGGTCATCACATACTGCTTCTGCATCGGTAACCTTGAGGAGGTTATTGCTTCGCCAACAGGATATCCCTTCATGCAAGTATTCCTGAACTCAACTCAGTCAACAAGCAGTGCTACTGCGATGGCGTCTTTCTTGGTTATCATGACTGGTTTCTCCAACCTAACCATGGTAGCTACATCCTCTCGTCAGCTCTTTGCTTTTGCCCGAGATCACGCTGTTCCATTCAGCCCCTGGTTCTCAAAAGTTCCGACAGGATGGGATGTCCCTATCAACGCTATCCTGACAACCTTCTTGATCTCAAGTCTCCTGTCTCTTATCAACATCGGTTCAGCAGTCGCCCTCAACTCGATTACTTCACTCGCAACAACATCACTTCTATCGAGTTACATCGTTTCCATCGGCTGCATGATCTGGAGACGCTCAACAAACAGTCCTCTTCTAAAGTCCAAGTTCAGCCTTGGAAGATGGGGTCTTGCTGTCAACATCGTCTCCGAAGCTTTCCTCGTCATCATCTTCGTGCTGGCTTTCATGCCCGGAAATCCCAACCCGTCCCCGTCAGAGATGAACTGGAGCATCCTTATTTACGGAGCTGTCGCGGTGTTTTCCGTGGGATACTATTTATTCCGAGGAACCCACCGTTATGAAGGGCCTGTAGCATATGTCAGAAAACTTGAACAGTAGGGGCGCGAGAGCATAGCAAGATTTATGCTGTAAATTTCCCTGCTTTAAGTCAGGGCTTGAGTTAGTTGCCTCATATTAATCTAATAAAATTGAATATTCAGTCTCTACATAGCTAATTAAGATATTGTTGCAAAAAGTCCGATTTTCCCTGCCCGAAAGGTTAAACGGCGAAGGTGTAAGGGGGTGACAAGGAATTGGGTCAGATCAAATTGTGCGAGGCGAATTCCCTAGATTACCTAGTTCAGGTAGCTAATCAGACTCCATTCAAGGCAAAGAGCCCAATTAATGTCGACCAAGAACTCGGGATAGGACCAAGATTTTAATAAAGAGTACACTCATAAACTTATGCTAAAGCTACACAACATATTCCACTGTTTAACATCGAGGCCCGGCCGGGTGACGATGCTGCTAATGGACCTCAATCATGACAGTAAATCAATTTTCCATCTATCCTCCATTAACGCCTTTGCCTATAACCCATCCCTTTTATCATCCATCATAACCATCCCTAATTTTACATAATAAGAATCGGCGTCTCGCTACTAACAATCTCCGTCCACCTCCTCGTCCCCTGCATACTCCAAATCGTCCCCAAGGCCTTGACCGCAACAGGAATACTTCCAAAATTCGTAACACTATACAAATCCGCCAACCTCCCGGCAAAGAACTCCCTATGCTCTGGAAGAATGCTCTCCGCAGCAGCGATAAAGTACGTCCACACAAGAGCGTGCGCTCCTTTCGTTGAAGAGTCGAGGTTGAGGACTTTGAGACGCAGTTGTTCGACGAGATGGATGGATTCGTCATCGCTGAGGGAGGATTCTGCTCGGCGGCGGTAGATGCTGCAGGCGTCGAAGATGGCGGAGCGGATGGTCTCGATGTTGGTGAAGTGTTCGGATTGGGGAGGGAGTTCGGGGTAAGCCATGAAGTCGAGGTATGCTTCGGGGCCGGTGAGGACTTGGAGGCCCTTGGATTCGTTGGCTAGAGGGACGCCAAAGAGTTGGAACCTAAGACCAGTCAGTGAATACTTCAGACAGAAGTCACAAGAGAACTTACATCTTGATCTGCTGAAGGAAAAAGTCCTTCAGACTTGGCGGCAGCATTGATATCCAATCCGGGTACTGTGTGAGGCAGTTGAGCATCTCCAAAAGGTATGTATAGTTGTCGGCACCAGTGATCGTCTCGCCAACCAAAAGCACCAAGATCGTCGCGAGGATATATGGGTTGAAGAGTTGTTCGGGGCTAAGTTGAAGTGAATCCCGCCGTAGTTTCTGGACAATAGCTTGGTGACCTGCTTCAGCGATACGTTGTAACCTTGGATCCCTTTGTCCTAAGTGAAACGCCGAGACGACCGATACAGCTTGTGCGAGGTTCTCATCTTGTTGAGCGAGCGGTAGAATGACGTCTCGATATCCGTTGCTGAAGGAGAATGAGTCTAGTACAACCATGTGTCCGGCTATGATCTCAGAGACTATGTGCGTTAGAGAAGACCCTGAGGAGGAGGAGGAGGCTCGGACTTACAATGACTGAATAACCTCCTCGTTTGAGCATTCGAAGCTTCATTCAGCGCAGGATGTATCGTAACACCATATCGATACGGCACAACAACACCGCCAAACTCAGAAGCCGAGTCATCCGACGACGGTGACGCAGCATCATCAGAAGACGCCGAGTCAGGAGGATTCGAGGACGTCGGACTATCAGAAGCAGCCCGGCCCTTTGTCTTCCTCACCCTCTCCTTTCTCATCCTCTGCGCAGAGTCAACCCATCTGAGACTCTTACCAGACTGAGTTTCCGCCGGCGAGATGAAAGTCAAAGTCAACGGCTTCCCTCCTCCAGGTGCGGAGTCAACAGCCATGTGACTGCTGTACCTGCACCGCAGGCCCTGCCCGGAGCAGGAGATGCCCTTTTTCTGACACTTGAGACATTCGGGCTCTGTCTTGTCACACCTAAGACGTCTCTTGCAGCACTCGTAGCAGCCTAAAAGTCAACCTGTCAGCCCTATATCACATCATGTGGAGTTTTCAGATACGCACCGTTGTTCCTCTTAGCAAGCGACATCTGAGCCAAGAAATACCTAGTTTGGGAAAAACAGGTGACCCTCTCTCTCTCTCTCTCGGTGTCTTGCCTGTTTTGGGGAGGGACCGTAATCTCTTACTTATACTCAATCGTTTCATGGGCGAGGTACGGATAGAAGGTTGAATTATGATGAGTTTACGAGAGCCCGGTATGTGAGATACGCGTTTGCGTGCTGAGGATTACGCATAAGACATGGCGCCTAGTTCATGCTCGACGCTATTGATTGGTGAATTGTCGGAGCTTCTAGATCAGGGTCTAGACAGAGCTAGCGGCAATTCCGGGCCACACCGAAAAGTGACGGACTTGAAGGACTTGGTATGGGAGTAGGGTAGACTACGGGGTAGTGACAAATGTTGCCGACGAAGGCCGTGGCGTGTAGTGCTGACAATTACTCGTGCTGATAATGTATTTCATTGTCTATTTTGGGAGGTTGCTACCGACAGTTTGGTTACTGATCATCAACTACCTGAAGATCTTGAAGTTTTCTCCTGGGGTCTATCACAAGGGCGACTCATAAAACAAGCTTCGATAAACGCCACAGCGCCCTCTAAAGAACAAGACTAGAACCCAAATCGAAGGGTCTCCTTTTCTCATATGAAGAAAACAAGCAAAGGGTTAAAAAAAGAAGGACTAGCAGAATATCTCACAGTGAGACACATCATGGCTTGCAAGTTTACCAGGAAATGGGAACCAGCTCGCAGCCACAATATCTCAGCCGCACCGTCAGACTAGACTCGTCATGGCATTTGAGAACCTTTATGTCCAATTGAAGGGATCGCCTCTGCCGAATATATCGACATGGGAAGGGATCGCGATCCCGGAAGCTCTTCCCGGGAGTGACATGCCACGGATATCTTCTTCCCTTCCCAAGCGAAAAACGTGGGAAGCTAGAGCTGTCTGGGGAAAAAGGTACGGGGGAGGGATGAGAATTTCGCATAATTAATGCCGTAGCTACCGTCGGTTAAATTCTTCGGTATCGAATCAAGTGATAGTCTGGTTGTCAAAGCGAAATGTCTCGGTGCTACTTATGTTTACAAACTCTGTTTTCAGTAGTTCAGTCCCAACCGGCCGGTTC
This sequence comes from Fusarium pseudocircinatum, assembly GCA_013396035.1. Lineage (NCBI taxonomy): Eukaryota > Fungi > Ascomycota > Sordariomycetes > Hypocreales > Nectriaceae > Fusarium > Fusarium pseudocircinatum. The sequence continues at coordinate 50,255 of JAAOAS010000446.1, forward strand.
CGACCATCCCAATATGGACTTACCGTCGTCGAAGCTATCATCAGAACCCCGCGGGGTATTTTGTGCTAGTATTTATGCCAAGGCCTGTGATTTACATAAACTTGATAAGGAGCCCACTACCCATTCGTAGAGCCATCAATCAATTATCTGTTATCTCTTATCGCCTTCGGTTCGGTTGATCACCTGCCGAGATGGGCAGGCTATCACAAGAATTTTTACACCAGATCCATAATTTATCATGTTATTCCCGGTTTTTATTCTGGAGCGGTATCGGGGACATTTTATCACGTTAGATTTTCTGACCGTAACATGATTGTGACAAGCTATTTAACATTGCGATACCGCAGTTTTCTCACCGCGAATCCGTTGTTTGTTAAAACTGAGTGAAAATGGCTGAAAAAACGCCCCAAGCTAATGAGAATAATGGCGAGACCATGTTGTGAGTTTGCGATACCCTTGAACGCGAAAAGAAAATGCTAATTGGGAAAGCAAACCAATCAATACGCTACGTCGTGAACCGACGAGGTCGGAGATGCAAGATCTCGAAACCATCGCCTCAGCAGGCGCATCTTTCCGACCCGGCGACATCCCCCCTCCGCCAGATGGCGGCATCGAAGCATGGACGCAGGTAGCGATGGGCTGGATCGTCATCTTCGCAACATGGGGCTACGTCAACTCCTTTGGAAGTTTTCAAGCACACTACACCTCCACCCTCCCCCAATCGCCCTTCCAAATCTCCTGGATCGGTTCAATCCAAGTATGGTTTACCTTCTTTGGCAGTGCATTCTCTGGAAGATTGTTAGACGCTGGATTTTGGATCCCCACGTTTCTCGTTGGCGCGGGACTGCAGCTCATTGGGATTTTCATGATGAGCTTGTCGACTTCCTACTGGCATCTTATGATCACGCAGGGTGTTGTCACTGGTATCGGTGGGGGTATCATCTTTGCGCCGTCGTTGGCGTTGGTGGCGACGTATTTTGAGAAGAGGAGGGGTATTGCTATTGGACTTGTGACGACGGGTAATTCTCTCGGTGGCACTGTTTATCCTCTCGTTGTTCGAGCGCTTCTTCCTAGTATCGGTATGCCCTGGACGTCGAGGGTGTTGGGGTTCATTAATTTGGCTGGATTTATACTCGTTGCTATTTTCATGAGGCCGAGACTTCCGCCGCGACAGACTGGACCTATTATCGACTGGAGTGCGTTCAAGGATACTCTTTATGTGTCTTATGTGGGTGGTTTGTTCTTCTTTGTGTGGTCGGTGTATTACACTTTCTACTACGTAAGTACCCCGATCGATCCCCTTTATAGTCTTGCTGACAATCTTCAAGCTTGCTTCGTTTGGCCAAAAAGAAATTGGAATGTCCTTTGCCGATTCATCGCTCATCACCACCATAATCAACGCCGTCGGTCTCCCAACCCGAGTCCTAATCCCCGTCCTCGCCGACAGAATCGGCCCACTCAACACCATCGCACCAGCAGCTCTTTGCGTCGCCATAGTCGCATATACATGGGTTGCAGTCCACGACGTTGCCGGTGTTTACGTCTTCTCTATCTTCTACGGCATTGCATCTGGCGCGTTTCAAAGTCTCATGCCCACTGGAGTCGCCAGTATCACGAAGAGACTTGATACAATTGGTACGAGAATGGGCATGTGTTTTAGTCTCGTCTCCTTTGCGGGTTTGTCTGGACCGCCTATTGGTGGTTTGCTGCAGGATCGAAGTCTTACTGGGGCTCATATATGGGCTGCTCTTTCGAGTACACTCTGTGCCGTGCTGTTGGTGCTCACGAGAGTGTTGAAGGTTGGTTGGAAAGTAAAGACCAGATGTTAGATCAAGTTCTATGCGGTATGTGGCGGTTATAAGCTCAGGCATGGCTCAATGTTAGACAAAACTATATAGATATTCTCAATAATCTAGCTAGACTAATAGTTAATCGAAATCATAGAACTTCCACCCCGCCTTGAAATCCTTCGTAAGCTCATCATTCAAAATCAACGCCTTGACCATCTCAATCGGCAGCCCACCAGTCTTCAAAATAGCATCATGATACTCCTTCTGCGTCATCTTCCCACTGTCAACAGCCATCTCTCTCAATTTCCAAAGCTGAAGCGCGCCAAGCATATACCCAGCCTGATAAAGCGGCGAATACGTCCCTTCAACAGATCGTCTGACCTCACCTTCAGCCGTACTCCTCTCATGGTTGATCCTCTCAACGAGCAAATCAACAGCCTCTTGAGCCGTCATCTCACCTAAGTGGAATTTCAACGAGAAGATAATTCTCAGACACCGATGCATACGCCACCAAAGTGCACCGATTCTATTTTCAGGAGATTTGTGGAAATCATCTCGCGAATAGAATAAAAACTCCCAGTATAATGCCCAACCTTCCACGAAAAAAGGTGTATCAAAGATTTCTTTTCTATGGGAGTTGTATCGATCTGCCATGTAGAGCTGCAGTCTATGACCAGGGAACATCTCATGGAAAGCCGTCGCATGAGCAAAGTGCTTGTTGTTTCCTCTCATGACCATGAGTTTAAGATCATGTTCCATTGATGAAACGGGGTAGGAAACTTGAATAACTGGCCCACCGAGGAAAAAGGGCGAAACTTTCTGTTGTTCGGCGCTGATCATCGTCATGCGCCATGTTGAGTTTGCTAAGGGGGGGATGGTGACAAGATCGCGTTCGGTGACGAAGAGACTTCCTTCTACGACCAAGTTGCGGACGAATTCCGTTTGTTTGCCGGGATCGACGTAGTCGTTTTTGACGTGTTCAAGTGCTTTCTTCCATTCTTTTCCGTAGCCAAGAGCTTCGGACTGTTTAATCATTTCTTTTTCGCACCATGCGAACTCTTGATTCCCGAGCTTGATGAGTTCTTCAGGTGTGTAAGGAATCATCTCGGCTTCAAGTTCGACTTCCAGTCCTTTGCGTCCGATTGGTTCCCCGACAATAGTGTCTTCGCCATCTTTTTGGTTCATTCCCGCCAGCTTTGTCTGAACGACGTCAAGATAGCTCGTAAGAGAGGTATTTGCAGCTTGCCAAGGTGTTGTAACCCAGAAGTCAAAAAGCGGATCATATGTCGAGTAAAATGCGAACCACTCGCCCAAAAGGTCGAGAAGGTTGGCGATGGCTTTACTAGCCAGATATCCAGTTGTTTCCGTAACATTGAAACCACCATCTTGCACCTTTGTCTGTACTTTGGCGATGGATTTGGTGATGTTGTTCAGCAAACCAGCTGTTTCTTTAGCCTTCATCGGATCAACATCCTGACGTGCTTCAAGCATCCCAATAAGATCATCCGAAAACGGCAGCAGAGGATCATATCTCTCTTTCGAGGCTTTCTGAAGGTCGAGATTGTTGAGTTGTCGTGTATGATACGTGTTGAGCATAATATAATCCACTTTGCCTTCTTGATCGAGATGCTTAAAGTCAATTTCGCCCAGAAGATCTTGCTCGCTCTTATGGTATGTCGTCAAGGCTTGATACCGTCGCGGCGCCATATCAATATTGTAGAACTCATCGAGTTCACCAAGATCTGCCCATGTGCGGATGACATGATCTGTCATGGACAAGTTGAAGGAATCTCCCGAGACAGCGAATGAGCCCCATTGGCCACCAAAGTGACTCCCTGCTAATGCCATCTTTGTAAGTAGCATCAGAATATAATAGATGCCGGAGGTGCTGAAGAGGCCGATGACAAGTACAAGCAGCCACAAACTCGTCATCTCAAAGAGGGGTCGTGAGTTAATCTTTATACTTCAAATATCAACGTCGTACTACTCATACTTCGGCCATGTAACCCGTTGATATCGGACGTGTGATCCGCGATGTCGATCCGTGCGACTTTTTCAAAGTCTTGTAAGATAAAGCAGGGTTCCCCGCCCGCAGGAAGCTGGGCACTTTTGATACTGGCAGTCATACAAGGATCACGATATACTCTATTTGGTAGGTAGATAGTGTCCTATACGTCATATTCAAAAGAAAATTCTCTTTAGTGTTTAATTAGTAGTCGGTTGTATGCAGAGAAACGTTGCATGGTATATCTAGGTATGATTTATGGTTGTTTTAGGGTTTTGCTATCGGGGTGTTCGGGAGGGAGACACGAGATGATTGGTTGGAGATGTTGGGAATACGATGGGAGATCACGAGTTTTCATCCTGTGTTGGTTTCTCAGCTCGAACGGTCGGTATTTCCATGACAGACCGTTCAGCCTTATTAATTTACTTCAGTAATATGCTGGGATTCTCTGCAGACTGTCAGCAATTCCTTACCGCCAAATAGATTTGCCCCGACTTATCCGGACTGATCTATATCTAACGACTTCTCTTCCTACAACGTGCGTTACCGCCGCGGCCGTACAGCTTGATTAGCATTTCCGGGTGTTCAGCAGCGAATCAGCTCACCTATCTCAGCGAGATTCGACAAATGTACATGATCTTGAGCTCACAATATCCGTTAGGAGGGCTCCTCAGCTGGAGCCGTTGAGTTATAGGCGTGCTTCGGGATTGTTAACTTGGACTCTCTTTTCCCCGCTGCCATGAAACATCGCACCTTTACACTACAGACCTGACAATTGTGCTTCTGAGCTCCTTGTCCAGTCCTCCTGTGGTTGTACGTCCAATCAGCTCCGCAAGTGCTTCATGGTTTCCATTTCTCGAGGATCTGAAAGTGGGAACCTTTCAACGTAACGATCCGTGTGAGTAAATAACTTCACTACCACTCACGCATACCATATCATTACTAGTCTGCTACAAAACTTTTCAGAAATTTTCACAAGGTTTCTAAACGTGGGTAAATCATCAAACTCTGACTTGTCTTCCGGTGAACCATTTTGAATTGCGGCACCAATCAGAGCAATAGGGCAGATGGCTCTTGAGCCAAGCTTTTGTAATTTCTGGCTCATGGTGTTGATATGTATGTTGGATGTGGAAATAATGATTTTGAGGTGATGGAAATAATAGAGGACAGAGAGTGTAGGGTGAGCCCGCGCCTGAGCTGCCCTGAACAAGACTAAATAAAAGCAGATATCTAGCATAAGCAGAGCCAGTTTCTGGTGCCCATTTTGGAGTGTTATTATAAATATTATTACCATCTTAACAAGAGGGAAAAAAACCTAGGACCTCGATCCCAAATAACCGAAAGGCTTGGGCAATTTTAGCATTAGTTGGGATACTTTATGCCAAGTTTGTTTTAATACTCTATCCTAATTGTCTGATATTTTCTTACTTCTCGAGGCCTCTTGCTTCTGAAGCCCGAGCGCGGTTATCTTCTCACCGCGGTAGCTTACCTATTCGGATTCCATATCAAGCAAACGAACATGTCGTAAACCCCACAGATGACAGAGCAGAAAGGCAAGTGGATAACTTGGCTAATGCTAAGAAACTGGAGAATTTGACACGTGCGGGGAGCGGAGAAAGGGTCTGATGAACACCCCGGGATCTATCACTTGGCATTTTCATGGATGACAGATTCCAGCTTTGGCATGATTCCTCAGCCGGCTTGGCAGATGCATATTACTTGCCTCTTTAGATGGTTCAGTCTAGACCTTTAGGGTAACGCTTAGAGAGACACATGCAAATGCCTTGAGCGTCTCTTATGAAATGGGGTACTGGATAATCTTAATGTATGTGTCACGATAATGAGCCGAAACAAACCGTAAGAGAGGAACAGAAAGATGATAAATAGTCAGTCAAGTCTCTATATAGAGAACTTGAATTCTATAAGCAGCCACGACGATCGTCGCTTGCTGCAGTACAAACTACAACTTTATCCAGCACTGCGTCAAACTCATCGTACTCGAGCCTTTCCACTAGCTACCTGCAAATACCATCACAAACCTACCCTCCCAAAGGCAGCTCGGATTCAACGGACAAAGTCAATTATCGAAATCTGTCATCACGCAAATACCTCAGCTCATGCTCAGCTCCACCAGCTTCGCCCCCTTCGGCACAGCACAGATCATGCATGAACAATGATATCCATTACGTGAGCGATTTCTCCAAGCTATGACCATTATCAGCCCCAACACTTTCCCAAACAATATTACAAAGTGGTGTTGATAACAACGTGGGATATCGCCAAGAAAGCTTCATGTGTGAACAACCATGATCTCGGTACCGTTGCCGCGAGCGGACCAACCTCGTGATAATCACCCGTTTGTAAGAATCACCAGTTGAACTGATAATCAGCATTTGTTCTTGCTCAGCTTCTAGAAACAGAAAATGTTCCGTTGGGTTTTGGTGGTGAGACCATATTTACATAAAGAATTGCTCAGAGGCGATATAGACATCACGCAACGTTAACATCGGGAGCTAGGCCGGACCCTGCAGTCATCTTCCGAGATTACCATACAGAGCACGGTGATGATAAGATATAGATGCAGCGGCAGCTCATCCGTTGGTTACGGAGTTGCCGTCACCGTTTATCGGAAACGGTTCCGCTCTCCAATTTCGCAGCACAGATTCTTGAGCAGTCAGTGACCCTTTGGAGATTCCACCAAATACGTTACGGGACCGATGATTTCCGCTTCTCCAACGTTTCATGCCAAATGCATTGACCAGATACAAGATAAATGCCTCGCTGATAAAGTCAGTTCATCATCACTGCGCGGAGGCTTTCCCGATGGGATACCATCGGTTCAAGTGCAACCCCTAACTTGACTTGACTTTACAGGGTGAACCCCCGGAATGGTCGGTGATCTGCGACGCCCCCCAACCGTTCGCAGCCAACCATCTGCATGCGCGAATTGTTCCAGAAGGATACTGTATAAAGGTAAAATTTGGAGACGCGTCTCTTTCTTTATTTCCGACTGCCGAGGAGTAATGCCGTGCCTGAGAAAATTTGGCTGTCTCGGCTGCACCGACGTCAGCCTTGTTTTTCTTTTTTTTTCCTTTGCAATGCTTTCCTTTGTAAATAATCAGCTGTGAGCGTAGAACGAGTGATGTGAGACCACCTGGGAAAGCAGGCCATTTTATGATAAACGCACTGGTATTTAATCAAGGGGTCTCGGAGTGGACTCGGTCGCTTTCCCGTACGAGAGTGATATTGGTAACGAATTCCACAATAATAACTGAAGCTCTCGTGTCTGATGCCTTGAGGACGTGAAAAATTGGGGTTGTGGATATTTTGGAGACCGGATCAGCTCCCGACTGTGGAGCAATGGGGTAATAAAAACTGAGCCTCTCACCAATGAGACTCTGTCGCTTCAAATTACGGGGAGCAAGGTATCGCGGAGGAATACCTGACTCGCTATCCCCAGTGGAACTCTCAACGTCATAGCTTCGACTTTGGGCGAAAGCACCATTTTCTTTTACGTGATGATAATTCTCAACGACGAGTCTAGACAATGGCACTTTCTGCTCTGGCTCGTCAATCGTATTGAGACCCTCTTTCTCCGCGAATTCTGGGCGGGAACCCCATGGGGACATGGAGTAGCCAAGAGGTGCACTCCAGAGTCAGAGTAGAGTGTCTGAGGGGAGACTGAGTTACTCCACACACCCAGATAAGCCTCGCCAACACCGAGTTGCCTGCCAGGTTTTGTATCACGGACTAACCCCTCTTGGGTAAATCACCACGGGGATCGACTAGGGGGCAAAGCACCAACTTGACCTGTTCAGCTACTGTATAGGATCGACTTCAACTTGCCTGAGCTTGTATAAGTTGTGTCCACAATCCCCAGACTTTTGTGCTTCATCTCCTCCACATTCCACTCTCTCTCCCTTCTTCACCTCTCTACTCCTGCACCCTCAACTCTTCAGTCTTTGAGTTGTCTTGTGTTTGTTCGTTGGTCAATTCACTTTGCTCTTCAACAACAATAACAATCATGTCGCATTACTCTAGTCCTGCTGAGAAGGACCTCAAGCGTGATCTCGAGAATGATCAGCCAGCTCTGAACAACAACCCTTCCATCGCTGGTGAAGCCCAAGTTCACGATGATGTCTTTGGCGAAATCACCGATGAAGGCCCCAACTACCGCGCTGTACGTCATTCACAGCACCATCTCCATCTTCAACTCAATTAACATCCATAGGTCGGCTGGATCGGCACCGTTGCTCTTATGATGAAGACCCAGATCGGTCTCGGTGTTCTGTCCATCCCTGCTGTCTTCGACGTCCTCGGTATCGTCCCCGGTATCATCTGCCTCATCATCATCGCCGCTATCACAACCTGGTCCGATTATATGGTCGGCGTTTTCAAGCGCAACCATCCTCAAGTCTACGGTATCGACGACGCAGGCTTTTTGATCTTCGGCCGAATTGGACGCGAGATCTTCGGTATCGCTTTCTGCCTCTGTATGCACTCCTATCTTACACCATAACGACGTCAGCTAACAGCTCAGACTGGATCTTCGTTGCAGGATCTGGCATGCTCGGTCTCTCAATCGGTCTCAACGCCGTCTCTCTCCACGGTACTTGCACTGCTGTCTTCGTCGCTGTTGCTGCTATCTGCGGATTCCTGCTGGCCAGTGTTCGCACTCTCGGCCGTATCAGCATGCTCGCCTGGGTCGGTCTCGTTTGCATCATGACTGCTATTTTCACCGTCACCATTGCAGTTGGTATTCAGGACCGTCCTGCAGCTGCTCCTCAGGAGGGTCATTGGAAGTCTGACTGGAAGGCTGTTGGAAACCCCAGTTTCACTGAGGCCATTTCCTCCATCTCTTCTCTCATCTTTGCTTATGCTGGAACTCCTGGATTCTTGTAAGTTTACCTCAACTGTAAAATGTGATTCAACTAGCTAACTTTCAAAGTGCCATCGCTGCTGAGATGAAGCGTCCTGAGCATTACACTCGATCCCTCCTCATCTGCCAAGGCGGCGTCACCATCACATACATTGTCATCGGCTGCGTCGTCTACCTCTACTGCGGCTCATACGTCGCCTCGCCAGCCCTCGGTTCCGCCGGTCATCTCATCAAGCGCGTCGCCTATGGCATCTCCCTCCCCGGCCTTCTCGCGACAACCGTCCTCGTCATCCACTTCGCCGCGAAATACGTCTTCGTCCGCCTCCTCCGAGGAACAAAGCATCTCTCTTCCAACAGCGCTGTCCACTGGGGAACTTGGCTCGCCTGCACCATCATCACCACCGTCATCGCCTACCTGATCGCCTCCGGTATTCCCGTCTTTGGTGGTCTTGTCTCCCTCGTTGGTGCCCTGCTCGGCACGCTCATGTCGTTCCAGCTGTACGGTTTCATGTGGCTGTATGACAACTGGGCCAAGGGCAAGCATAATCCTAACATGAAGTGGTACCTCATGGTTGCTTTCAGCGTCTTTGTTATTGTCTCGGGTACTTTCCTCATGATCGGTGGTACTTACGGATCTATTGTTGGAATCATCGACTCGTACAAGGCTTCGGGTGGCTCTGCTGCTTTCTCTTGTGCCGATAACTCCAATTCCACTTAAGCGCAGCGTTGATTTTAGCATTATGTATTGTATAGCATTGAATTTAGAGTAGAGAAACATATTCATACATTACAGGTTGAAGAATACATCTACTATCATATTTACAAACCGCAATTCCGTGTTTCTTACGACGTGATACCTTAGATCTCAATTCAGTAAATCTCTCTCAAGATGTAGACGGTCAGTAGGGAGAAAAGGTCACCCAGTCATTACGACTCCAAGATCCATCAAACTTATACAACTTGATATTATTCGACTGGGCTCTTAACATATTGCCATGACCTGCCAACTGACACTGAAATTTGGGGGTGACTAGACTCATCGTCAAACCACACAATCACTTCCCAACCATTTCTTCAACCAAAAAGCTTGGCCATGGCAATCCCTGCAAAATGCTGGATGAATACCCATGATCTCTTGTGGATATCACCCTCAGCAAACCCGTTAGCCTAAGCGCATCCCCATCCCCATCTCCACTGCGCGTATTTCATGGCTAGCCCATCAATAGTCTCGATAAGCATATCCACAGCTCATCATCACATCAAAGTGGGTATTTCAGATAAGACTCTGAGATAAAGATTCTGGACTGACATCTGTTAAGTCATACGATGATCAAATTCTACCTATCCTGACGTCTGGATCTGCGGGCTACCGGGTGGCGCTGACGCTGTCCGGCTGTACAGTTAGTCTGAACTCTAAAGTTTTCAATGCAGAGTCGCCACTGAGTTGGAGAAAGTTGGAGAGGAGAAGCTAGGTGACGCCGACGTCAGGGATGTTTCATGCAGGTGGGCTCCTCTTTGGGTGATACTTTGGTTCAAGTCGGCTTATTGAGAACCAAAGTTCAGCACTGATCTTTGGACCGTGGATGGTCTATGGTGTATTTACTAACTTTGGCGAGTGGATATTAACATACAAGGGGGTTTGAGATATCGGCAATCGTCGGTAGAAGACAGGATATGGAGCTCTTGAAGCTGGTCATGCAACGGTCAACCTTAATTCGGGGAACCCCAGATCCTATGCCGGAGTGCTCCCCGATAGTTACCCAGCCACTGAGGCTCTTGCTGCTGAGCTCGCAAGACAATCAGTCGATGCCGACATCGATATGTTAGACACAGGTTAATGGAAAATTAGCCTTGGCTGGCTGCTGAGCGCATTCGTATTGGCTGTAGGATTTACTTGCTAAGCTACCAGCTGCGTACCGCCAATAAATGAGATGTCGTTGTATACAGAGAATATCCCTACACCTGACTAATCCCATTGCATTTACGGCATTGCCCAATTATTCATTATTAGCTCCTTAATACACAATTTACCTGAGTACTATTATAAATTGATAGAGTGTACGTAGTCCTCTTCTCATGCAGAAGCTTGCATGTCTTGAGCGCTGATAGTTGGTAGGTCTGGATTTAACAAGCAAGCTGATGACCGTTATCGTAGATTGTAAGGCTGCTGACTCAGTACACACATAACCCCCAACCACAGGCTTGCTATATGCACTAGCAAAAGAGCTATAGGTATCACTCTCCTGATATCGGTCCGTCCTGGTGATAGAGCGACTTTGCCTCCAGCCAACTATCACCAGCGCAGGCTCAACTGTAGCTGAGTTTTTGTAGGTAGAGGCATCAAAGGATCAAGGGTTATTTCAGTCTTTTCATGATTTTCACCATCAGTATGTCTGAGTGAATTTTAAAACCATAAAGGACTTGGAGTTGCCGCCTCTGTGGCTGAGGGATGAGATAAGGGCGGCAAGCCATGCTTATAACAAGCCAGCAAGCGTCCTCGACACCAGTTGAAGTACTTGGCTGAAACTTTGAGGGCTATGGATGGCCTTGCACGGACGCACAGGAGTCCGGCAGACGCATGAGCTGCACCGTTGTGATCGTCTCGGCG
>JAAOAS010000447.1:0-22115 GCA_013396035.1 Fusarium pseudocircinatum
TGGTGTGTGTTTGCATGTCGGATTCGTTTCGCGCGGGGGGGGGGGGGGAGCCCGCCTCGACGTCGACATCAACGTCCATTTCCACGTCGGCCATTTTGTCGGGAAGTGGTCTGAGGGAGAGGAATTCGGTATATAGCGAGGAAAGTGCTGTTGTTTGTTTGAGTAACGGGAGCTACCTACGAGAATGCAGAGTTCAAGGTGGAATTGATATCACGTGATGCGAGCAACGAGACCGAAAGCTTTCATGTTCGAATCATCAGTTAATCTATTGGAGGTCATGGTCTCAAACTTGCCAGTAGCTTTGGACGTCAGAAATGCTGATTTTGAGGTATTCTACGTTATCATGGTGTTTGGCATTTCCGTCATATTTGGCCACTCTGTATCCTCAGGCACGGACAAGTCGAAGATGTCATTCATCAGCATGAGTCACTCGCCGAGAACACCAAATAATTTGCAGCGTCTACGATGCCTCCCAGACTGGCCTGCTTAGCCCAGTCGCCCATTCACCAGAAAATGCCCACATTCACAGTTGCAGCAGAAATGCCTTGCGCGAACAAATGTTTGTTGTATTGTGACAACTGACACCGGACGCCGAGTAGAGTCGTAGTGCTTCTTCGCCATTTCCTTTTATTTCTTTTTCGTAAGGGGGCTCAGCCTGTCTTGCGACCCTGACTCAATCCATCACATCATCCCATTACTGAGTGAAGCCAACCATTGCTGTGGTGAACCGTGTCCGAAAGCCAACATTTCCCGATACCGCAAATTCCTGTCGATTTTGACGAGTCGTTTATGAGCCGGGGTTGGGGTTCATCTGCATCCGCATCGTCAGCGCCTGTACCTGTGTGTATGTGATTCTTCTCCCTGCTCACCTTTCTCTTGCCACCAGTGAGGGTAACGTTGACAAAGCGACGGGTGTACTTGAGGCGCTTGAGAGCACGACCCTTAGGGGTCTTGGTCTTCTCCTGCTTCTCAACCTGTTATATCGCGATGGTTAGTGATCGAGTTTTTCGTCGGGATTCTTCGATGTCGGGGAGTGCCGTCGTCGTACCTTAGGAGTCTGAGACTTGACCTTGCCTGCGAGAATGTTAGCGACGACGAAATGACGGAAATATCGTGAGGGCGGGCGCAAACGTACCGGCACGGGCAAGAGATCCGTGAACTTTACCCATGATGAATGATGTGCTTGGTGGTGATGTGGATGGTAGAGTCGAACGGCTGGCTGAAAGCGCGGTAAGATTTTTGGGTCAATTTGGCAAGTGTGTGGGCGGAAAGGAGCTACCCTCACGTGAGCGGGGATAAGATGCCCTCGGAATAACTGGGTCCGAGTGGCGGATTAGAACAGCTTATGTAATGCGTCTGGAGGGAATCGTCCGTAGCGGAGCGGCAGGCGTACAATAGCCATACAAGAGCCTGGAACTTTACTGTTTGCTTCTGATGACTTTCAATTGATCTTATCGATTTCCTTGTCGTGAAATCTCGTCAAATCAATGTCTCTGTTGCGCTTTGGAGAACGCCGTGTGACGTCATTGAGAACGAAGCTGGCGGGCGGGTAAAGTTCAAGCAGCTCTTAACGATATGGCGAAAATGCCGACTTCATTGTGTTGCCAGACTCCCTCTCACAATACTGAATATTGTTGTTTCATCGACTAACACAGCATTTATGGATTGGTGTAAAGGTTACATCGTGTTATCCGGGCACGCAGGTACAAGATGTTGTGTGGCTCGGCATCGTGTTAGTGGCCATTCTGCTGGTCGATGAACATTTTGGGCGTAATAAGGGCTTACATCTGCTTCTTGGCTGCAGTATTGAGGTTCCAATCGGTTTGGACAACGATCGAGAAATCATGGTTTCTGGCGTAAGTCTGCATTCATGAGACACAAGACATGCTGTTTCTGTCGACTAGGATTAACTTGGAGTTGACTTGGAGTTGACTTGGCCATGCGATGGAGTTCAATCGTAGTCTGTATCACGCATGCATTGTGTCAAGTCACATATTCCTCCAAGTCCAGGACTATATGCAGCCGAAATAGAGAAAGGCCTGGTAACACATGTAAGCTTCTGAAGGACTCTAATGCCCGTGAAAATGGTGCAACAACTGAACATTCTCGTCCCTCGACCTCGATATAGGGTAAACCTCGCGCCAAAATCGCTCCACCAGCTCAACCCCACGACCTTGTCCTCCATCACCAAAGCAAATGCAGACATCTATTAAAAACCCAAGCAAGGATATCATGACTTACATATCTAATTTGGGCGCTTCAACCATGGCCCATTCACAATGTCTTGCATCGCGTTGGCCGTCGACAAAAAGCACAAGAGTGGATGTTTGCTATATTTACACAGAGCCCCAGATTCTTGCAGGGTCCTAGCCGCGGGCATGGGGATGCGAGAATACGAGATGGCCATGGCCACCGAGACCTGAGATTAACGGAAATCTTTCCAGAAAGGAACTGAGACCTTGTCAATGTTTTAGATGGATCGTATCTTCCGAAGACTTTTCGGGGAGCTGATCGATGCCGAGCTGTGTTGTCTGAGGCTGGCAATTGACCCAATCTCTTCTGGACGGATGGTGGTTGGAATTGAACTAGACAATCTTTATGTCGTAGAGAGTTAAGGTGAGCGGAAGCCATCAGTTAGAACACAGTCTCTGAGTTGCTATCCAACGTTGCCTCAATCGTATCAGGTCAAGGTCGTCGTTAGGCCATATCCGTTCCACCGTCTAGTCTAACCTTCCAGCCCCAGATGCACGGTCCCAACCGTCCCGATCAATTACACAGAAACTCTACTCTGTAGGCGATAGAGAAACAAGACCCTGGTCTGGTTGGTAGATCACATCATCGCGCAGCTCAAGTGTGTTAGCGGAAGTATCATAGAGGCTAACAAACTTCCGCTATCAGACATAGCGGGGTGGTTGGATCATGCCATGAGCCTCTCATTGCTTCCTATCATCATCCATTTAAACGACAGAAGGCTGGGACAGTTACACCATTTGGCTCAAAAGATCAGGGGAACAATTAGAGAGAACAGGCCTGCCACGTTGTGCTACACTTGACACTGAGTTTTATCGTTATCAACCAGCCTCCATCGCGCATAAGCGGTTCAAGTTTACCGGCCAGCCCCTCCTCCCAGCTCTCTCTAGCCGTACGCTTCCTCCCGAAAACCAACAGTACCTACTCCGTAGGTACGGTAGAAAAGACCTAAACGAGCTTCCATGCAGAACGGCTAAACCCCAGAACGTCAATCGCCTCAGTCGATGAGTTCGTATCCTTCCATACTGAGACAAAGTTTCTATTCGTGTAATCGCCTTATGTATGATCGCGCTGCTATTTTTGGTGATCCCTGTCAAGTCTAAAAAAGGATTCGCTCGTCTCGTCTCTGTAAGGCCACACACTCCCGCAGGTGCCGAACCAATGGCCCCGCGATTCGGGCCATGACACTTTCAGCCACGCACGTATTTAGTGCCCACCTCGACAGTTCGTATTCTAAACCCACTGCTTGATTCTTACGAGCATCTTGCAGCTGAGGATCAGAGTCTAGCTGAGAAGACAAAGAGTGAGGGGAAGAATTGGGAATCATCAATGGTGATATCGAGGGATAGAATAGCCAGTAGCAATTGAGAGTCATGATGGATGCAGACATTGTTGGGTTGTCTTGCAGTGATTTTACCCCAGTCAGGCTCTCAATGGACCATGTCGGATACTCCAGAAAGTCGATGCCGCCATGCCGCAGTGACAATCGCATCACGCACGCAAACAGGCCTGATGCACTGTCGCTAGGTCGAGATATCATGATCCTTGGCCTAGACCGTCCCGCTACTCAGCTGGTTTGGGACTGGCCATCTGCAGCTAGTCAAAACTACTGTAAGCCCAGAAAAAGAACTGCCAACCTGCAGCAGCTTGGATTTCGGCATCTTGATTCTAAGCTTGTTTGTATTGATTGCCTGACACTGCTTGGCCGGGCCTACAAACCTCTGAGCGGAATTGTCTGGAATTTTCTATTTCCACTGACTCTTCTTCCAACACTTAATCTCCCTTGCCCGTCTTCACAATCTATCCCTAATTTATCTCTTACATATCCATGTAAATGGGTTGCATGTTGTTGAGCCCAACCAACGTTGCATCCTCCTCCCGTACCTGACCTCACCGATAACGCTTCCGCTCTTGTGTCACCATATTACAGAGCAATTCCCTCTCACCAATTCCCTCCCTCTTGTTATTTCCCGCTTGTACAACAGTAAGAAAAAGAAAAGTCGGGGGAAGCTTTAGCTCGTCTCGTCTCATCTCGTCTTGAGTCAATCCCACCGCATCACGAGATACCCGCATCATTTTGCCCACCGCCTTTGCAACGAACGACTCACGACCGCATCCGTTGCAATTCCTCACTCAAAAAATCTCCCGCATTCGTTGAGATTTTCCAATTCGCTCAGAAGGAAAAGAAGGAGAAGAGACGAATTGGAATGACAAGATTCCAAGCAATTTACCAATAAAACACCACCCGAGACATCATCACCCGCTTTTGACCTTAGCTTCTTGCTCCGAACGCAGCAGTTTCTGGGCGCATTCGGTCAGATTTACACAAACGCAAACACCCGCGAGAAACAAGCAGATAAAACTGTTCTCAGATTTATTTTTATTGCGCTTACCTGCAGCAATCGTCCTCACCCCACCTTGTCCAACCCAACTCACGCGCAATTTCTCCCGACATTTTCTTGTCTCACAGAACCTCCCCGCCGAATTTCAGGCCAATGGTTCTCTTGAGCGTGTGAACAAGACCCCAAATCAAAAAGCAGAAAGGACTTTTCATCATGCTCCTCACTGCTCAAGCGCCTCAAGGGCGCTCTCGCTCAGATAGCTTGCAGCAAATGCTCGATCTGGAGAAGAAGCTCAATGTAAGCACAGAAACAAGCGGAAGTCTGGAGGGTTTGGCTGACATACTCGCACAGTTTCAGCGAACACACCAGGGCTCTGTGCCTCCATCTCCGGCATGCACTGATAGCAGTGGCTCAGTACCACCCAGCCCAGGCCACCCTCCTCGTCGTTTTGAGCTGGTGCCCAAGGATAAGAAAGGCCCTACACCTGTTCGAAACTACTCCGCTGTTCCCCCTCCTCTCTTCTCAGCTCCTGAGCGCTCAGAGTCACCAAACATGATTCCCCGAAAGCCCGTTGGAAAAGACCTTTCTCAATCATCTTCATCGGAGCAGCTCAAAGACGACAAGCCCGCTCACAAGACCGTGGCGTTCATGTTTCCCCCTGATGTGGAAGAGCAGCGCTCTGTGTGCCAATCACCCACTTGGGAAGCTTACGAGCGTCAGAAGAAGGAGAAGAAAGAAGAGAAGCGAAAGGAACTCCAGCGAAAAGAGGACGAGAAACGAAAGGCGAAGGAGAAGGAGCAAGAATTAGCCATGAACCAAGCTCTTGAAGAAGCTTGGAAGAACGCTCCCAAACCTCGCGGTCGAAAATTGAGTAAACCTCAACCGCCGCGTCCGTCTCTTCAAACTCAAGGACTCAGCACAACTGTGCCGCCTCAAACAACACAAAAGCGACGATCTCGCTCGTCGAGCTTATTGGGATTCTCGATTGGTAGAAACAACGATGATCCCGAAGAGCCCAGACGCAGTCGTTCCAGCTCGCTTACTTCCATCTTCCGCAAGTCCTTCGAGATCAAGCGTGCTTCGTTCGATGAGACCAGCCCTACCGGTTTCTTGGGCGGTAAGAAGCTTGAGAAGAAGAAGGACGACTTCCACCAGAAGGTTCTCGAGGACCAAGCCAAGGGCGACAGCAAAGTTCACCCCGCCATGCGAAAGTCGTTCCTCGGCCATGGGTCGTTCACCCCCCTCAAGGTCAATCCCCAGCAGAAAGAGGAAGATGCCAAACGAAGAGCATACCCGCCTATCTCAATCAACACATCTGGCGCGAGGGGTCAATCGAAACCGGCCAAGTCGCCCAGTCGAAGGGGTTCAGTCAATATTTACCTGTGGAGCGCTCGAGCTCGACGTGGTTCTGTCAGTGATGATTGTGCAGTCGCTGATACGGACGATGAGGGTGATCAGAATACCGCTACTACACCTGACAGCGAGATTTTGTACAATAAGGCCCAGGGCCTGAACAGACGAGGCGGTCTTTACATCAAGAAGGAGGAGGGCTCCGAACAAAGTGTTACACCTCGCTCTTCAAACCAGAGCATGAAACAAGCCGCCAAGGCCAAAGATACTGAGAAGCCTCCTCAACAAGATACCATCACCGTCTCCCGACCCCCAATAGCAAACTCAACACAACCTCAAGGCCAAGCCCGACGCTCATCAACAGCCTCAGGTCTCTCCATTCCGCCACCACCACCCCGAAGGAGCTCAAAGCGAGGATCTCTCACACTCCTAACACGACTCAACAACTCCCAACCAGCTTCCGACGAAGCCAAGAGCGCTCCGATTGAGTCATCAAAGTCCAAGGACAAATCGTTCAGACATAATCCCCCGAGCATCCGTTATGAACAGACTTCGCCGGGCGTGCGACCGAAGCCGATAACTGCTGACTCAGAACCCGCTGTGCCCACGAAATGGAAGCTTAAGGATGCTGCCAAGAGTGCGTTCAGCAGAGGTCATTCAGCGCAGAACTCGGTTTCGTCGACGATGAGTTCTTCTTCCAAGACGAGCACTGCGTCTTCTGTCGGACCGCCTGTGTCACCAAAGACGGATTTGCCTGTGTCGAAGGGATTGGCTGGTGCTAATGATGCCCCCATTCGCACTCAGCACGTTCACGCTCCGGTGAAGCATCTCGCACCGGGAACTACACGCTCACCTATCGGTCGTCGCCCTACAACAAGCTCATCAGAGTCCTCATACTCCGATGGTATCCAAACTGTATCTCCCATGAGCACGCCACACACATCCCCTCCCCAGTCCGAAATGGGCCACTCCCCCAACATCGCAACCATCAAGCCCTCAATGCACGCAACCGCCGGGCCCGTCAGTCCCTACTGGTCCTACACAAACTCCCCCCAGATGGCACCCATCGATCGTTTCGATACCAACCCTTCCGACCCAGAAATCGACCCCATCCAAGAAGCCGCCAACAGAGTAATGGAAGCCTTCTCAAACGCCAACCTCCGCAACCGCCAAACACCTGTCTCCTCCGATGAGACAAGCTTCGCCTCAACACCCACATATCCCCCTCTAAAGCACAAGCCCCGAAGCAAAGGACATCTACGCTCCGTTCGCAGCGGCCATAGAGCGACCGTCTCTGACCCGGAAGCGACAATCAAGACGCTCCGTCGGCAATCGAACCTAGAGCATCAGCACCACGGCGAACCAAGCGCCAAGATGTTCGTCGAGTGCTGCGCTTGCATGCGCTACCACGATATGCCAAGCAGGCTCTACGAAGCCATGTCCAACCCCGATGGTGTGCTGAGCGCTGGCTCAACGGATTTCGCGGGGAGCGTTACCATGACGGTGAAGTGTCCGTGGTGCAAGCATGAGATGAGCACAAAGTGCTGCGCTGGATTCGCAGCCATGGTGTACATCAAGGAGCGATTTCACTAAAGTTTACGTTCTCGACGAACATTGCTATTTCTCTTGTATTTGTCTATAGACAAGTTCTGCACAACGCAATTTTGCTTTCCCTTTTCTCTTATGCTACAGAATTAGGTTGGCGTAGATGGAGGAAAAAAGACACGGTTAGTCTGAATAGTGTACCGGTTACTTGGGTATAACAAGAACCCTGGGAATTATTGCATTTAGTTTTAACGAAAGTTGTAATGAGTCACGACATGATGAATCAAATAAACGGAACAATTATTCAACAAACTCACTCACAGGGTCTTCCCTTGTTTGACGTCACATCCACTTTTCCCCTCTAGTCTTTCGAAGGCTCTTCTTGGCAACGGTCTATCGTTGAACTAAAGTTTGTTGAAAAGCGAACACCTTCCCGTACAAGAATAGGCAGTAAATCACGATATCGAATGGCGGAGAAACGTGGTGGTGTCTGTTCTCAACGCCAAGACTGCAGTGCGATGACGGGCATGAAAGTGAGACAATCTTCTAGAAACAACAAAAAAGCAAGAATTAATAAAACATGTGAAATGGAATTGAATAACCTGTTACTGAGGTACTGACTTTCTTGCAATTGGATGTCGGGAATATCCTGATCCTGCTTTGAGGGTTTGCGCGGCTCTGACGTCAGGATAAGCAGGGATCCGACGATGCCAGGTTTTTTGAAGATGCAGATTCAAGAAATACCAATATCTACGTCAATTCAAGAGGGGAATCATCGTATCACTTATTCCCATTGTCTCCTTCAACTGTGAATCTTATCTAAGTCACTTCACCTTATCTCTCACCAAACTACAAAATACGCACTACAATTTCATCAACACCATCAAAATGGGCGAACCAAAGAAAGGCACAATCAAGTTCCGCAATAAAGAGGGCACCCTCGACGCCTCCGCCCTTCTCTGGCGCGCCCTGACCTCCGAGAAGCCAGAGGTAATGCGCAAATACATCACCAAAGACGCCATCCTCTGCGAACCAGACCAAAAGGTGTACTCACCCCGCACCGAGCCCTCTCTGGACGAGTACATGGAGGATGGCTACGAGCCCTGGACGGCGTACAAGATCCACGACGAGCCTGAGTTTGTAGAGATCGACCTCATGGCCTCGGCGCTCAACTACCGCGTCACTGCGTGGAAGCTTCAGAATGGGGAGATGATGGCGACGGAGGCTTGGTGTCATAGTGTTTTTCGACAGGGACCTGGGGGGGATTGGAAGTGCTGTCTTCATCATATGGCCAAGGTTTGAAGAAGACTTGAGTGTTTAAAGGTGTTGGGGATTGGCGAATTGGGTTTTGTTTCTAAGCTATGTTAATTAACGACGTTAACGTTATCGCAACCTACATTACTTTCTCAAACGAACTGTGCATCACTTAGTCAAGCAAAGTTCACGCCAAGCTTCAGCTTAACAGCGATAACTAATAAACAGAGTTTCTAATAGTCAAGATTAGCTCACTCACCCTTGTCCGATAGGTAATACCAACAACAACCGGGACCGCCTCCCGGATGCATTAGAACTCGACGGTTGTTGAGTTGAACGCCAAGGGATTACTCAGGCGGGGGAGGGGCCCTTTATCTCCCCCTCGTGCATCCAAGAGAAGTTCTCTTTTCTGGATATGGTCGCGTGCGTTTTATTCTGTATCTCACCATTGGCGAGTTGACTCAAGATGGTGGCTGTCGATCAGGCTGAACGAAGAAATCCTGCACGTTGACACTTTGTCGAGCAAGGATTAACACGAAAATATTTGAACCGTTGGTCTCTTGTTTGGGGTCTGATTGCCTTTATCTTGGCGGCCTGGGCGTTTTTGCCTCCAGCGATGGTCATCGACTCAAGCAACCCATGGTGTGCCACAGAACGAGTCTTGTCATTCTTGGCTTTCTTGTCATAATGAGCGTTTATTGAGGCCCTGGTTGCAAGCCTGCATGTCCCTTCCATCCGGTCGATGAGTCTGTGATCCGAGGTCAACATCGATCGCTTAGCAGTTCTGACTGTGTTCTTGATTGTGTCTTCGGACATTTAGTTGCGGGCTGTAAGATTGTGACGTCGTGCCATCGCCAAGTTCAACATAATCTCGCCTCCTTGCAATGAACAGATATCACAATCGAGACTCGAATATCTGCTCACTTTCTTCGGCGTGGACCGGACAGTCGGCTTTGTCTTTGCTTTTTCCTTCTCTGCGTTATAACCGGCCACTTGGTCCGCGGATGGCTGTCGTATTACGACCTGTCTCAAGCCAAGGGTCTTGTCAAATGCTTCTTCGCTCTAGGATGGACTTGGCGAGAAGCACGACGCGGGGAGTTAAGTAATAGAATGAGCAATGTCAAGCAGGAGTGACATGTCCTCTTGAAGTTGTCCCAACCTCTTCCTCCCTCCCCCAGACCAAACTCTCTCTCCTGGTGCAACGCCGTCCGCTCCGGGGTCCCTCCAGCGGAGGGCACGCACGTGTCCTCCTCTGTCAACCTCTTCGCTACGAGTGGCTCCGCCCAAGCCCACTCCCCACTCCGCCGCCCCACGATAACCCTGCCTGACCCAAACACCGCTCGCCTTGGCAATGAGACGCTTGTGGGGCCGCTGACCGTTCCGCTCCATTACTGAACTGCACTGAAGTGTGCTGTA
Organism: Fusarium pseudocircinatum; assembly: GCA_013396035.1. Classification (NCBI taxonomy): domain Eukaryota; kingdom Fungi; phylum Ascomycota; class Sordariomycetes; order Hypocreales; family Nectriaceae; genus Fusarium; species Fusarium pseudocircinatum. The sequence goes on from JAAOAS010000447.1 coordinate 10,158, forward strand.
GGGGCGTGTCCGTTTTTACGCTGCCGTTTGTTCTCGTGTTCCCTTTCCTTTTTGCTCTTGCTGCAGCATGCACGTTTTGATCCTCTTGCAGCAAAATATTGTCACAGAGGAATCGTGGATGGTCGCGAGGACGTCTTGTATCGTGGCTACACGTGTTGAGAAGCTTTTTGGTGATCAACTTGGCGCCTTGTATTGACTTGGCTTCAGACATACATCGCTGGTTCAAGATGGTGGGTGGATCGTACCCTGTAGCTGTTTCTTAAAATCTACCTCGTACTCTGTAACTCACCACGATACGCGTAACAAATAAAGATAGTATACGAGACATAGTATAGATCCGCATACATGTAGCAGATAGATCTAAATCTCAACCTGCAGCACCAGCGAGATAAAGCACCGAAAAGGCCCGACCGATATCTCAATTGTATCCGCTCAGTTTTCGTCACCAAACACTATCTGTAACCCCCACAAGGATCGTCCATGGAGAACTGAAAAGAAAAAAGAAAGCTCGAGAGCGTCGCACATTTCGAGGCCCTCAATTCCAGAGGCCTAGACCGCATCCATTACCCAAAGGCTTGGCTGCGTCGACATGGCTGAAGCTCTCATCACTTGGATGGTTCACCCCAGAGTTCTCGCAAGCCATCGTGGAAGCCTGGGGAAATCTGGCGCTTATGCCAGGGCTCTTGAAAAGCCAAGACACAGTTCCTTCGAATTATGGTACGATGGCATATTATCACCTGGTGGATTTGAGAGCTTTTCGGCCAAGTTCCATATCGCCAAGTTCTTGGTAGTCCCCTGCTGTTGATAACGATGAAATCTTATTGTTTCACAGAGACAGATGCGGTTCTGAATGGAGAGGCTCGGCTGACTGCTTCTGAGGATGAGCCGCAATGTCAGAATGGTGCTCCGATATTTTGTTGAGATGATCGCCGAAGCCCGAGCGTACCCATCTGCCGTGTATCAAGGCATCTCGCAAACTCCCCGGCCGATGTTCATGTCCGTGCCTGGAGACCCTGCCAATTCCTGCTCAAAGACCTCCGGCGCCGGGTCCCCAGGTTTTTGGTCACGTTGGCCGCCGTTCCCGCGACAAACAAGACCGAGCATCACGATGTTTACGCCGAAGGCTGCCCACGATGATCCCATTAATAGATCACGGGCTGCAGTCTGTTGCTCTCCGGCAATAACGGCAACTACACTAGCCACTCAATGGAAGGTGAGCAAGTTAAAAGCTGCATGTCGCGGGACCTGCAGCAGAATTACTTTTTTCCTTCCGAACGGAGATACACAAGTCCGGGTATATTGTCCCCATCAATGTGCTGCGATTCCTCAGTGAAGTACCCCCCCACGCATTGTCTCACGTCTGCAGCGAAGTGTTGCGAGACCGACACATCCGGGTTAAATCCCCCCCTCTCTCGGGAGAAAAGAAAAGAAGACAACAGCTCCGCCAGGCTCCCATCTGGAGACCGGGGCGCCTCCGTGGGGAGGTTGACGCCCCGCTGTGTCCGCCCCGAGACAACACCCGGAGGCAACGGATCCAATGGCAGCAGGAGAGTGAGCGAAACCCCGTTTATTTTTTCCTCTTCCCGTGGGAGCCTCGCATGGGTTGTGCTAGGTGTAAGCGCCCCGTTTCTGTGAGGACAAAGTGTCGTCTAGAGTGGATCGAGAGGGAATCCTAATTCCCCGTTGTTGCTGCGGCATACGGCGCTTCTCTCGTTCCCGCCTTGGTAGTTCACCATAGTCAGGCGTCAGCGTCTCCGCGTCCGGCGTCTCTTTTGGCCTGCGAGAGGTAATGATCGACGGCTATGCTCTTTACCGTCTATTTTACGGCTGGGTCCATTAGTAAGGAAACGGAGACAAGGGAGGGCTAGTGTATGTATGTGCGTGAGTCGTAGAGAATTGGCATTGTATCTGTTTGAGAAATTGTATGTAATCGCAATGCAACGCGCAGACTCTAGGACATCTCATTCGTCGCTCGACGCGCTGTTGGAATGAGGCTAAAAGGAATAGCGCAGAGATTTTCTGAAGGAGATTGTGCACCGGGATTAGTGGACCGGGTTCTCAATAACATGCCGACGATTTAAGCTTATTGTCACGTTGGAGGAGAATCCTGGCTGATCTGGTGGAGGACTGATTACGTACCATGTACTCGCATGCCGGGATGGCTTCTAGAAGCAGTGGAAGCCGGTCACGTGGCGAATACTGGCTTGACAGCTGAGAGATAAGGCCAGTGGCAAAAGCCAGCGAGATGGTGTCGTTATCGTTAGTGCACTAGCATCACGCATGTTGAGCCCCTGTTTATCTGGAAACGCTGAACATCGAGGTACTTGGGCTAGCTAAGGCGTCCTCCAGACTTTGGGCAAAGATAAGAGACCGTGACTAACACCATCAAGTTCCTCTGCCAAGGGGGGCAGTGCCTGCACCTCATCCTTGGCGAAGATTTGCGAGGGAGTTTTCTCAAAGGGGATAAGCTAAGTAAAGTTGCGTAACGCGTTGAACAGCTTGTCTTCTCAGCCAAACATATCTCGAGATCTGATCTTGAACCCCAAGATCTCCATGGTTCAAGTCACGAGACTGACCAGTAACAGCTTCAGAAAGTGGATTACAGCTCCGTGCCGTACAGTCTCGGACCTCCGTGATGTAAATCCAGGCCGTAACAACACGAGCTGAAAGAACAACAATCAGCTCATACCGGCCCCGTTTCTTTCTGTCGCAGGTGAGATATGAATTGAGTATCGCCTCTCAAATGGAACTTGATTGATGCCTACAGCTACGACACCACCCAACGTGCAGATACAAAAAAACAGGCCAGGAGAACAAAGCAATAAAACGGAGTCCAGGTTGACGGCGATGATTGCCCACGACCCAATGACGTGACTACTTGGCGAGCAGAAATTATGTATGCCCAGAAATGCCAATACTGATCCTTCCTCGTCGAGAAGAAAATAACACCGAAGCAGACCACATTACAGAGTTGAACCAATTAGTGTGTGTCATGGGCGAGGGAGAAAAAAAGAGGGGGAGGGGGTAGCTTTAGGTAGGACAGGGCACTCGTCTAACGTCGGTTCTAGGGGCCATATGCACTGAAAATGCAGTGAACTGAACTCGGTTACAGCGTGTATCCACCATCGGTGACGGCACTGTAAAGAAAAGGGTCCCTGAAAGCCTCACGAGAGCCTCACCAGGTGACAACGAGCAAGGCTTCAAACAAGGCTCTGACACTGCAAACTCCCGACAGCACTGACGATATTTTGTTGCTACCGCTATTTGAGTCCCCTCTTCCAAGGCAATTTGAACTCGGGTTTATTCTGAACCTAGTATCTTTAGTCAAGTTGCTGGTATGGTTCTTCTTTTTTAACCCTTGTCTCCCAAGAATACCAAGCCTCAGGTCGCCCACTCAGGAAGGCCAATTGATGCCGAGCCAGCCACGCCGCGTCACAGGATGCTTGGTAGCCATCTCCAAATGACGTGCCGACGCCTCTTGAACCTACCGTACAGAACGGCGCCCTCACCAATCCGAAGCTCACCTCACCTCAGGTAGTGGGGACCCCTTCCCCGGGGCGGAGTGGGACTCCTCGGACAAGGCCGGGGGCGTATACTATACTCTCAACACTACCTACACAACAACAAACCAAGGTTTCGTATCATCGCCAAGACTCTCCCAATCCCAATGCCTCCCCGCCTTTGGAACAGAGAAACTGCACCGCAGAGAAGGAAAAATTGGGTAATGCCTCTTGGCCCATGTGGAGAAAGAGTGAAATCCATCTCTCAACCCAGATAGTGACTTGAGCCAAGACTCTGGCGAGATAAGCATTGACTGCTTGCTCTTCTGTCGTCGAAGATGGGACAGACGTCTATAAGACCTTCCCCATCTCCCCGCACGATGCAATCTCGTTCCTCTCTTCCCTTTCTCCCCAAGGATCTCTTCACTTAGATCTCCAACAAACACCCTTTCCGACGCCAGACGAAAGGCTTCCTGCAAATTCATCTTACAGGAATCCCCAGACATAGGCTTAAGGGTCTTTTTGTTTCTCTCAACTCATGTATACCAGCACCGAGTCGATATATATAACAACAACATAAGCAACGCTGGCGAACTGCTAGCTTTCGACTTACAACCATGGCTAAGAAGGACGACTCTGTCGATAACCATGTCTCTGGCCAGAGCAACGAGCCCATGAGCCGTCCCGCTCACGCCTTGACGTTCAACCAAGTCGTCGAGGAGCTCAAGACTGATACCCTCAGCGGTCTCACCGAGGCTGAAGCTAAACAACGACATGAGAAGTTTGGCAACAACGATCTCGGCGAAGCTGATGGCGTTCAGCCCCTCAAGATCATCATCGCTCAGGTCGCCAACGCCATGACGCTGGTGAGTTCAGAAACAGCCCAAGTCCCCTCCTTTCCTAGCCCCCACACACTCCAAAGTTTAATGGTTTAAGCATATCGATGGCTGAACTATTTTTTTTCGCCTCTCGACTGCATATTACCTGATTAGGCAGCCCGTCGTTTTTGGTCCCCCAACCCACCTGCTCACACCCCTGCCGACGCTATGTCGATGATTACTGACGTCTGCCAAGGTGCTTATTCTCGCCATGGCTGTTTCTTTCGGTATCAAGTCGTGGATTGAGGGTGGTGTCGTCGCCTTCATCATTGGTCTCAATGTCACTGTCGGTTTCTTCCAGGAGTACTCTGCCGAGAAGACCATGGACTCTCTGCGGTCCATGTCTTCTCCCACTGCTAGTGTTGTGCGCGATGGAGACTCCAAGGTAGTCCCCTCCGTTGAGGTCGTCCCCGGTGATCTTGTGGAAATCAAGACTGGAGATACGATCCCTGCTGATGTTCGGTGAGTAGTCCATGCCTGGCATTTTTATTGGGGCCTTGTACTAATTCGAGTAGACTTATTGAGGCTGTTAACTTTGAGACTGATGAGGCCATGTTGACTGGTGAGTCTCTCCCCGTTCGAAAGAATGAGGATGAGGTCTTTGAGGACAACACCGGACCTGGTGACCGTATCAACGTCGCCTACAGCTCTTCCACCGTCACAAAGGGTCGCGCCAAGGGTATCGTCTTCGCTACCGGCACCAGCACTGAAATCGGTGCTATCGCTGCTGCCCTCCGAAAGAAGGACAGCAAGGTCCGTCCCGTGAAGCGCAAGGCTGATGGTTCCGCCAAGCCTCACCGATATCTCGAAGCCTACACTCTCACCTTGACCGACGCTGTTGGTCGTTTCCTCGGTGTCAACGTCGGCACACCTCTGCAGAAGAAGCTCTCCCGTCTGGCAATCTACCTCTTCGGTACTGCCGTCATCTGTGCCATTATCGTCCTTGCTGCCAACGACTTCGATGCTTCCCAGCAGGTTATTATCTACGCCGTTGCTACTGGTCTGTCCATGATTCCCGCTAGTTTGGTCGTCGTCTTGACTATCACCATGGCTGCTGGTACCAAGCGCATGGTTGAGCGAAACGTCATTGTTCGTAACCTCAAGTCTCTTGAGGCTCTTGGTGCTGTCACAGATATTTGCTCTGACAAGACTGGTACTCTCACCCAAGGTAAGATGGTTGCCCGTGGAGCCTGGACTCCTGGAAAGGGAACCTATCTCATCGAGAACACCACTGAGCCTTTCAACCCTACCATTGGTGACATGCGCTGGTCTCGCAGCCAGCCCCATGAGCTCCCCCTCAAGCAGGGCGGCGATGAATGCGGCTCCGTCTCTCCCGTCAGCGAGCTCCTCAACCAGTCCAAGTCCTCTCTCGTCAAGTTCCTCGAAGTCGCTTCTCTCGCCAACCTTGCCACCGTCAACGAGAAGAACGGTGAATGGCACGCCCGCGGTGATCCTACCGAGATTGCCATCCAGGTCCTCGCCTCTCGTTTCGACTGGAACCGTCTCCGTCTTACCAGCCACGACGCCGCCAACCAGTACAGTGAGATCGCCGAGCTCCCTTTCGACTCTGATGTCAAGCGTATGTCCGTCATCATGAAGGATAACCGAACCAGCCAGCTCTTCGCCTTCACCAAGGGTGCTGTCGAGCGTGTCATTGGTGCCTGTGCTACATACTGCCCTGAGGATAACGAGGAGCAAGTCCCCATTACCGATGAGTTCCGTGAGCAGATTCTCCGTAACATGGAGTCTTTCGCTGGAATGGGTCTCCGTGTTCTCGCTCTTGCTTCCAAGCCTTACAACGTCGACATGAAGAAGGGTGATGAGATTGACCGCACCACTGTTGAGTGTGATCTCGTCTTCCGTGGTCTTGTTGGTCTCTATGATCCTCCCCGTCCTGAGTCTGCCCCTGCTGTCCGAGAGTGTCACGAGGCTGGTATTTCCGTCCACATGCTTACTGGTGATCACCCCGAGACTGCCAAGGCCATCGCTATTGAGGTTGGTATCCTGCCTACCCGTATGGATCTCGTCGCCGAGGACACTGCTGCTACTATGGTCATGACTGCTACTACTTTTGATGGTCTTACCGACGATGAGGTCGACCAGCTTCCTTTCCTCCCTCTTGTTATTGCCCGATGTGCCCCTCAGACTAAGGTCCGCATGATTGAAGCCCTGCACCGCCGAGACAAGTTCTGCGCTATGGTATGTTCTACCCTCGTCTCTTTCTAATGTCGCATGCTAACCCGACAGACTGGTGATGGTGTTAACGACTCCCCCTCTCTCCGCCGTGCCGATGTTGGTATTGCCATGGGTCAAGCCGGTTCCGACGTCGCAAAGGATGCATCCGATATCGTTCTCAGTGACGACAACTTCGCCTCTATCGTCGCTGCCATCGAGGAAGGTCGCCGTATCTTTGACAACATCCAGAAGTTCATCCTCCACGTGCTCGCTACCAACGTCGCCCAAGCCGTCGTCCTTCTTGTCGGTCTCGTCTTCAAGGACAAGACTGGTCTTTCCGTCTTCCCTATCGCTCCCGTCCAGATCATGTGGATCATCATGATGACTTCTGGTCTTCCCGACATGGGTCTCGGTTTCGAGCGCGCTGTCGCTGGTATTCTTCGCCGACCCCCGATTTCTCTCAAGACTGGTGTCTTCTCCCTCGAGTTCATCATCGATATGTGTGTCTACGGTCTCTGGATCGCTGCTCTCTGCCTCAGCGCCTTCGTCCTCCGTCTGTACGCTTTCGGCAACGGTGAGCTCGGTGAGGACTGTAACGATAACTACAGCGAGAGCTGTGAGACCGTCTTCAAGGCCCGTGCTACCACCTTTGCCTGTCTCACTTGGTTCTCCCTCTTCCTCGCCTGGGAGATGATTGACAAGCGCCGATCTTTCTTCCGCATGCAGCCCGGCTCCAAGCTCTACTTCACCCAGTGGATGCACGACGTCTGGCGCAACCAGTTCCTCTTCTGGGCCATCATGCTCGGCTTCGTCACCCTCTTCCCCATCCAGTATATCCCCGTCATCAGCGACACCGTCTTCAAGCACAAGGGCATCACCTGGGAGTGGGCCATCGTCTTCATCGCCGCCGGCCTCTTCTTCGGCGGCATCGAGGCCTGGAAGTTCGCCAAGCGCGTGTACTTCCGCCGTCAAGCCCGCAAGAACCAGGGCGTCGAGTGGAAGGACATGGATCTTGAGCAGCGCACCTTCGGCGAGTATCTCACCCCCGACTCTAGCGAAGCCAGCGTGCGCCACGACTCTGAGAAGGTTGATGCCCAAGCTGCTGCTCAACGCAACAACGCCGAGAAGAAGGCGTGAAGGATTTCCTAAGAAAGGGAAGAAGTTCTTTGCTATAATTCTGCCAATGAAGAGGTAGATAGCCCCAAAACTCAAAACGGTGCAAACAACGGAATGTGGAAGGGTTCAAGAAAAAGGTGGACGAGGAGGAAATGACTGAGCCGTAGACATGAGATATGAGCTCGCTACCGGAGGAAACCCTAAAATGAACCACAGAGGACGCCGTTGGCTGTAATGAGGAGAGGATGAAGAAGATCATGGATGGACACCAGATCTCTTGAGATTACCTATGCATAAGCGGAAATAGTTCTTTAATGAAGTCAAATGTTAAATCATGAATCAACTGTTATCTGAGTGACCCACCTATCTAATGTTTAGTGATTGTGTTCAAGGTGAAGATGCCATTGAAGTGGAACGGAATTCCGTGTTGGATGCTCGGAGGTGATGTGAGGGAGATGAGCCTCAGCCGCTAACAAATGCATCATCAATCACAAAGCTGTCCATTGGTCTAATTGAATTGATATGCAATTAAACTGACCGTTAAAATAGTGTTTCACGCAACTTCCAACCTGAACCTTCAACTGTGAAATCCTACGCTGGTGCGTTAGCGTGACGCGTGGTAAGCACTTGTATTTTGCGGTCTGAAGATCAATATCTTTAAGCCAAAGCCCAAAGAACTTAAACCTCTCTTCACCAAACTCTTCGCACATCCCAATCCCCCAAAATGTCAAACACAACAACTCCCAAACCAAAGCGAGACATGAAAGTCCTCTGTCTCGGCCTCCCCCGCACAGGCACAGCATCCATGGCAGAAGCCCTCACTGTTCTCGGCTACAAAGACGTATTCCACGGTCTCAAAATCCTCGACGACAAAGAAGCCTGGAAAAATCTCGAGCGCGCTACAGACGCGTCGTTTCCAAATCTTCCGACATATACTGGAAAACCTTTCACTCGTGAACAGTGGGATGAGATCTGGGGAGAATGTGAAGCCACCACCGATGTAGCTTCTATCTACGCACCTCGCCTCATAGAGACGTATCCCGAAGCCAAAGTCATCCTCGTAATTCGAGGTTTTGAGCCTTGGTTCAAAAGCGTTGATGACAGTGTTCTCAAACAACTCTGGAACCCAATCGCTGAGTTCTCCATCAATTTTGTCGAGCCACTGCTGGGATCTAGAGCAGGTCCTGCGGCGCGAAAGCAAATGCTAGGACTTTTTCAAGCAGAGACTGTCGAAGAAGCTCGCAACAACGCAAGAGGAGCATATGATCGCCATCATCGCGTTATTCGAGAGATGGTGCCGAAGGAGCAGCTGCTAGAGTATCGCATGGGACAAGGCTGGGAGTCCATCTGTGAGTTTTTGGGCAAACCTGTGCCGGAGAAGGAGTTTCCTTGGGTTAATGAGGCAGCGGAACTACGGAGGATTGTGAAGGAGAAGGCTAAGAGTAATCTTGTCGCTGCTGTGATGGTTGTTATGCCGTGGGCTGGAGCGGTTGCTGCTTTGGGTGCTGGATACTGGATGGTGTATAAGAGGTAATTATCTTGTTGATATGACAGTGTGTAAGCAATGCTGTTGAATTAGAATCGCTGATTAGTTGACTTGATGATTGCGCCATCACATGTGACTTGACTGCCTTGCAACCACTTTGACCATCCATCTCGATCCATGATCTGTACCTGAGCTTACGTGGTACCCTCTCACACCCAAGCAAGCTTCTCACTCCCGGCCCCCGAGGAGCAATAATCCAATCTACGTAATATCCAACCTCATATCCCTCACAAACCCCTCTAGTTACTTTCATAAAGACCGCATCTTAGCGATGCATCCGCGGAAGATTCTAGCCCCACGGATGATGTCTTCCGAACCAGGGTTTTTAGCACAACCAAAAAGGCTTGGCCAATGTCACCCGAAGAAGAATCGGGCTATTATTAACAAGCCCCAGGAACAAAAACCAAGAGAATGGAGCGCTAATTTTAGGGTTTGGAATATGCTTATCGCTGTGTGATGGAGCCTCTGCCGATCACTCGACGTCATGACGGTTTCGACATGACGCAGCAGCCGAGCTGTCGAATGAGCGTGTTTCATGGCGGCGATTGATTAGAGAAGAATGATGGAAGTGGTGAGGGGATGGGTGTAAGAGGCGAAGATGAGATGTATATAAGAGACGTGTCCGCGACGGATGTCTTGCCATAGAACCATCAATTTACATCAAGCTTTACTTCACTTGGCTTGCAAGACTACTTTATTTACACTCAATAACATCTACGCTCAGTACTTTAACAAAATGGCTGACCTTATGAACAAGATCAAGGAGACACTGGTCCCCTCCAACACTGAGAACAGCAATACTGGCTCTCACCAGGAGTCTCACAACACTGGTTCTCTCAGAGAGACATACAACACCGGCTCAAACAACGCCGAGTCTTTCAACAACACCTTTAACAACACCAACCAAAACAACCAGCGAGAACTTGGTTCAAACTGCCACGTTTCTCCCCTTGATGCAACTAGCACACAAAACCAGCAGACCGAGGGTGTCCGCACAGGAGACAGGATCAACTCTCTGGTAGAGAACGTCCCTGGCGTCCCCTCAACACAGTCAAAGCCTTCGTAAGTTTACTCTTTGCACATATAATAGTACTCGAGGCTAATATCATGAAGCAATACAGAGTCTTACCAGAATGACATGCACAAGTCTCCCGGTGCCACTCTTGACGCTACCCGTGCTCCTCCTTCTGCTCTTAGGGAGCACCTTGGAGAGCCTAGTATTGAGCACGATTATCCTCATGAGAGCACGACTAAGCGACATTCTTCTGTTAGTCACCAGGAGGAGCACTATAACCTCAACTAGAGGGATGGGAACGAAGGAGTGATTGATGCTGGGATGTTTGTAACGGATGATACTGTTGTATGATAGGGCGAGAGTGGGGTTAATAGATCGGTCAATAATGACGCTTCATTTCCTGGACAGCATCTGTTGTTTTATGTGATGATGTTTAATCTTTGGGCGAAGCTGTATCTACTTCGCCCGAGCCGTGTTTCTAAGAATCTCGCACATTACCGCAGGTGTTGCGACCGATGAGACCCTGGACGTTAATGGCGCTGGGACCCGCAACATAATGTGACAGGATCAAAGAACATACGTCAATTCCTCCCTAAAATCTTATATCTTGACGGATTTCCATACTCATTCACTCAGTAAAGACCGGCTAATCTTACCCACCGCACATCGCCGAGACTCCCCGCTCCGGGCCGGATCCACCATCCGGACGCTATTCCCAATGCCGCAGCTCCGCGCCGGCAGCGGAATTCTGATCGAGAAGCTGACGCAGGAACACAGATTCCGCCGGACCATCAAGCTAAATACCTGCCGCGCTAATAAATTGTTTTGAAGGTGAGAGATGGTCAAGTGACTGATTGCTTCAAGCTCCGGATGCATGTCCGGAAGCCAGCGGGAGAGCCGGTAGCCAAGCCATATCATGATCTGAGTCAATGATCTGAGAACCGCACCCCTTCTCTCTTCACTGATCATCCAACAATGCCATGCCCATATCCACTGATCTCTAGCTTCACAGCTATGAAATAGCCTTGGAGCTTTCCCGGTCTAATTCTCACCGACGGATCCCACTCCACCAATTCCCACCCTCCCATTCGCGCGGTTAAATGCTCTGGTTAAAGTGCCCATCAGAACCTCAAGCGCTCCCGTCATGACAAGCACCCCATATTTAGAGAAATCCTGTCGGGTCTTGTGGTCTCGATATCATGGCATCTTGATTGGCGAGGGTAAAACCCGTGGGGGTGTAACCATCATGACGGGTATTTGGCTTCTGTATGCTTGATGGGAGGGAGGGACCATGTGATGAGGTTGGGGTATATGAGCCGCTGCCCTCATCAGCAGATTTAGACCATGATCTGAATTTTTATTGAAGTCTAGAGATTTGTTGTTCAGGCTATTTCTCAATTGCGCTTGGTGATAGTGACGGTGTTGGTGAACTCCACTGTGATCCATATAAGACAGGACGGACATCCCACTTTGAGCTACGAGTGACGAACCTACTTAATCATCCCACGACACGCGATTCAATTCTCCTCCTCTTCATCTCATCTCTCATCTTTCATCTTCTCACAATTACTCACTAAATAACAGCAACAATGGCCAGCGTACGTCCTCCCAACTCATCGCCCCCCTCACATCATACCCCGCCATCATGGCCCCTCATGACGTCTCACTAACAACCCCCAGAATCTCTCCTTCGTCCTCAACAAGCCCAACGACGTCCCCTTCGAGGAG
>JAAOAS010000448.1:0-15373 GCA_013396035.1 Fusarium pseudocircinatum
CTGGGGGGACGGGGGTTGGGAAAGCAGCTGAGTTGGTTGAGTTTACGTGGGGAGATGAGCAGTGTGAGTTTTGGTGGAGGGTATCGTCCAAGTGGGAGGACTAGAAGAACATTGAATGCAACTAAGATGTTGGCTTTGAGTGCATGACCCCGTAGATCAAGTGATGGTGTCAAGTCCGGAGATACAAACATCGCCTCGACTAGCCCATGTCGACCCCATCTTGCCAAGAAACCCCGGGATCAATAACCTAGCATCTTGCATAACTTTGATTCCTTTACGTAAAACCAGCGTCAAAGTGGAATACCCCAGATTTCACGTACAGGTTCCCGAGTCATCACCGAATCCGGGGTAACAAGGTCCAAGACCAAAGCTTCAATTTGTAACACTGACTAACTAAACAAACACTCATGACATCATAAAACATCTCCCACAGCTGACTAGTAAGAGTATCGAAAGTTGGGGTTCTCAAAGTCAGTGAGATCCTGCAACACGGCATTCTCATCCTCCACAACAGGACCCTGAGCGTCACGAAGACGGTTGCGACGGATGAGCACGAAGCGAAGCGCAATGGCAATGACGACCTGGCCTGCTACACAGCCGATGATGAGCTTACAGCCGGTCTGGTAGATTGGCGCTTCGGAGCCGATGAAGCCGTGGGGACCGATGATGTTGCCGATGCAGTATGCGAGGAATACAAAGGCTGTGGCGGTGGTTCGCTTTGTGTAGCCGCCGACGTTTGAGGCGGGCATTTGAAGGGCTACAATGAGAGCGCCGACGAAAGAAGCGCACTAAAGAGTTAGTAAGGGTGAATGTAGAAGGGGGTTGGGACTTACCATGTAGTAACCGGCGAGGAGACCGCCCTTGTTGGAGCGAGGAAGTTGCCAGAACAAGGTGACAGCAATAAGCGTGGGAAGAAGCCAAACACACATGACGATCGTCCTCACGTTCTTGAACTTGGACGCAACATATGGTCCTGTAAACATGAAGATGGCGTTGCAAGCACCGTAAGGGATGCCATACGCCGTCGTCAACAGCGCATCATGCGTGAACCCCTTGACGATCAACTTGGAAAAGTTTGCAATACCTCCGTTGATAACCTCGTTCAACAGCACAAAGAAGAACAGCAACCAGATCTGCGAGTCCACAAAGACCTCCCTGATCTGATTCCACTTGATCTTCCTGTTAAACACACCAGTCTTGTTCCTCGCGCTCTGCGCAACCAGCATCGCGCGCTCTTCAACGCTGAATCTCTTGGCAGTGAGGATGTTGTTGGGCAGGAAGAAGAATAGTACTATACCCCAGCAGATGGTCAGTCCGCCGCAGAGCACGTAGATAGTCCGCCAGACATCCCAGCCCTTGGCTTGACCGACGCCGTAGAAGAGAATACCGCCAAACATGGCGCCGAAGCCGTTGAAGCAGTAGAATAGACCTGCGCGCGCAGGCTGTGTCTCACGTCGGAACCATTGTGAGACGATGAGCATGAAAGCTGGTGTGATTACAGCTTCGAAAGCGCCGAGGAGGAAACGACAGACTGCGAGGCCAGCGAAGTTCTGACACGCTGCTGTGAGGCAGAGAATAGAGCCCCAGGTGATAACGAACGTGCTGACGATAGTACCGGTTGGTAGACGCTGCGCAAGGTACGAGGCAGGCCACTCAGCAACGAGGTAAGCAAAGTAAAAAATGGACGCCATCCAGGAGTATTCATCTGAAGTCATGCCAGTCGTTGAAAAGAGATCGAAAACAGCTGAGTAGCCGAGGGCCTGCTTATCGACATATTGAAGAAGATACGTTCCACAGAGCAGCGGCATGAGAGACCAGTCGACTTTTCTGCGGAGTTTCTTGAGGGCTTCTTCATCGGCCATGAGCTCGCTTAGGCGGGAGTGAGCGATGCCATGTTGCTGGAGGAAGAGCTCTGCCTCGTCGAGGTCAGTGACGGTGCCGTTTTTGATGTCTGCCTCTACGTCGTCGTGGTCAAGAGGGATGATCTTCTTGTCCACCTCGATGTCGTTCTTAGTCTCAGCCATGATGAGTATTGCAAGTGATCGGAGAGGAGATGGGTCTCGTCCTGCTGAGTGGAAACAGCAGCGACTGAGCGCCCTTTTTGAACCCGGGGGCGATTATACGATTCATGATCCGGGGTATCAGTGGAGCAAAGCTGCGATAAGTTGGGTGGAGGTGCTGAGATACCGCTAGCCAGGGGTGTTCCCTCAGTGCATCCACTGTTCTGAGATAGGTAAGTTAACTAAAGATGCGGGGGAATGAGCTGATGGGGAGATGTTTTCCCGCGGAAAACAGAAAAAGAGGGCGGTGGAGAAAGCGGAGGCTAGAATTGGGAGCGAAGGAGGAGATAGGATGTTAGGTTTGGAGATATCGTGGGTAGAGAGATAAACTTGGTGTGTTTGTATATCTGATAGATGAGAGATGGGCTGATGATTGTTGTGATAGGGAGTTGAGTGCGTCATTGATTGAGAGGTGAAGGATCTGAGATGGAGATGACGAGGAGATGCGTGAACATAGTTGAACATTGAACACTGAACATTGACAACATCGACGTAACATACAGGGATGAGTAACTACAGTATCAACCCTCACCGTACTCAATTCGCCGAACAGTCTCAAAGATCACCCATTTCATTGTCTATCTCATTTTATACTCCCACCCAAACCTCAACCCACCAACACCAACACCACGCTCCCAACATCAATCAACCCTCAAGACTCCAAACCCTCTTCCCAGCAAACCACGTCTCCCTAATCTCAGCCCTCAACAACGTCCTACTATCCCACTCCATATCCGCCACAACCAAATCCGCAAACTTACCCACCTCCAGCGTCCCAACCCTCCCATCCTGAAAAACACTCCTCGCCGCGCCCTGCGATCCCGCAACTACAGCCTCGCAGACACCCAGCTTGAAATGCTCATTCACCACCTCCTCGCACCTTGGCTCCCGCGCTGAGCGTCGTGTAGCCGCTACGTACACGTTGTGCAGGGGGTTCCAGGGGGCCGTGGGAGAGTCGCTGCCCAGGGCGAGGAGGGCGCCTGAGTCGGCGAATTCACGGTATGCGAAGGCGCGGTCGCGTCGGGGGCCGATGAGGCGTGGCCATGCGCGCAGAATGGCTGGGTCGGCGTGGACGGGCTGGATGGAAGCTGTGAGGCCGAGTTTACCAAGGCGCTTTGCGTCTTCGGGGGATGAGACCTCGAGATGTTCGATTCGGTGGCGGGATCCTGGCTTGCCGTACTTCTCGAGCATGTCTACCGCCATGTGAATCGCTGCATCACCGATGGCATGAAGGGCTATTTGGATTCCTGCATTAGCGGCCTGTTTGACGACAGGTTCGAGATCCTCTCTTGACCAGAACGGCGGCGGTGACGCAACTGAAGAGTATGGCTCTGAGAGATATGCCGTGCAGGCGTCGATGATGCCGTCGCAGATGATCTTGATACCCGCGATGCGCAGATCAGGCGACGTCTCAAGACTATACTGCTTCGCAAGTTCAATTGCCCTGTCAACCTGCCTCATGCGCTCTTCAACTGTATCAGCAGGTTTAACGATCCAATACGCCGTAACACGCATCGCCACGTCGGGATATCTCCTCTTCAGCTCAACAAGACTCTCCCAGCTGTACTCATCCATCGCCATCTCGATGATCCCCGTGTATCCTGACGCATGGTACGCTTTGAACGCAGCGAGCATACACTCAATCCGCTCCTCATTCGACGCAAGCTGCGCAAGTGTCGGCCAGACGATCGACAGAATGGACGCTTCGCTGAGAACACCAGATGGTTTACCGTTCTCATCCCTCTCGATAATACCGCCCGGCGGATCCTCCAGATCAGCGACCTTCATCTCCTTCAAGCCCGCGGAATTGCACCACGTCGAGTGCATGTCCTTTGTATCAACATAAATCGGCCTCTCGTCAATCTCATCCAGAATCTTGGCCGTCACGCCATCCGGCGTCATGGAGTGCATCCACCCCTTTGCCATGATCCGCGGAACATCCGGATTCGCTTTTGCATACGTGCGCAGCTCGTGGAGAATATCCTCCAGATTCTTACACCCCTCCAGCGCAATCTTTCTCAGCGACTGACCCAGTAGCAAAAGATGCATGTGCCCATCTACAAAGCCCGGTAGAACCGTCTTCCCCGCGAGATCCTGCGTGACAACATCATCACCTGTGACTTTCGCCTGCACTTCATCGTTTGTACCAACTGCTTGAATGATGCCGTCTTTTATGTACATGCTCTCAGCAAAGGTGGGTTCGTCGGCCAAACTGGCGACAGTCCTCGAGAGGATCTTGCCATTGATGAAAAGAGTCATGCTGCGATAAAAATTCTGTGTGAGCAAGAACAGGTTTTTTGTGGCGGCGTATTGGGTAGGTAAGGTACTTATATAAATTTATCGGCCTTGTTGATCTGGGCCGCGTCCATGCGGGAGCCACTCAAGTGGGCTAGATGTGCCTATCACCAAATTCGGGGCTTGATGGTGGGGTGAAGAAGCGTCCAATGTGGTTGAGATGCGATGCCCTGTGAGACAAATGCATGCAGTTTGATATGGCATTTACTGATAGGTCCTTCACCCAGGGGCTCTTTAATCTTTCAAAGATCTTCATCACCATACATACATTTCTGAAGCATCCTCGTGCTTGAGATTATTTACAATACAACCTCGGCATCGTCATGTCCGGCACCGGCCTTGAACTCGTGGGGACCCTTGGTTTTAACCTGTCATCGCTTACATGTCTAATTGGTTGCTTTTCTGGTAACAACGGGTCCGTGAAAATCGCTCACCGAGATGATCTTATCAGATGGAACGTCATCTGATCTGATCTAATGCACGCAATTCGTACAGTATCAGATTTTTCCAAGACCGAGGTCTGGGTATTTTGCCTCCACCGTCACTCTTCTGTGGCGCTATAATGTACCCTTCTCGGAAGTAAGTCCTTGTCTTGCCAAGGTATATGTTGCATGCATGAAATGAGCATGACTTGGGACATATCATGAAGAGCAATATTCTGAGGTATGCTTTCGTTGGTGTTGATCAATTTGCTGGAGGGAGTCGAGTTGAAGTTCTGCTATGAGCACCACGCGTGGATAAATGTGGGCGCAGTATGCTACTGGTCTCACAATCGAAGTTGAGCTTAAGCCGAAGAAGTTATCGTGGGCCGAAAGTGACTGTGGCACTTACAGCATGGCAAGCCCTTTTCGTCAACACAGGTCCTCCAGAGCCAACACCACAGTCAAAGAATATTCTAGGCGATAAGGCTTTTTTTAAGCGCGGCAAACACCGTAGGAGCACATTTAATCCAACTGGCCTTTATCGCAGGCCGCGACGCTGTAGGATGAGGTTCAATACCCTACGGTTTCCCCTTTCTCCTCTCCCTTGACGAGTATTTCATCCTCGATCACTTGTGACGTTGCCCGAAACCCTCTTGTCACTTGACTCCCGCAGTTTTGACTCCATCAGCAGTCTTCCCGCAGGCAAAGAGTATACCATGTCTTTATCTTTACTTTTGAACCTTGGAGGGCACAGCATGAGAAATTGTCAGTCACATGCGACGATGATGGACGTACGAAGACTTTTCGGCGGAGCGGTTCAAACTTGACAGAGCAATGGTGCCTTCGTGGAAGGTCATTTTGGGTGGTGGAGAAGGGCAAGGTTTTTGTTACGTGTTTCGTCACGATGTAAATGGCTGGATGCTTAGGAGGCTTGAAATTAATATCGTGGATGAGCTTGTTGCTGTGTTAAGTTTGCTTCACGAACTCTGTCACGATCACGCAACAAGTCAATTAATTCCCCAAAGCGGGGTTCCTTATACCAATACTTGTAATTATACTGCTTTCTTGCTGGAAAAGATGTCGAATTGACCTCAAAGAAGTCACATGGTCGCCTTGTCTGAACAAAGAACATCATGAGTTGACAACAACCTCGATGCGGAGATGGCTCTGTAATAACCTGACAACGGACACATCACGTTATACAGACTGGCGATGTCGACAAAACAGTCAACTTCAATGTTGCTGTATAATACCTGAGGTCCTGCCAGGTTGAGTGATGCCAGTGACCCCCTTATTCCGTCTCGCCAGCCATCGAGTCTTCATCTGCAGCTTGAAGTACGGCCGTTGACCATCACCGCTGTCCTAGATTCTGTAAGCGCTCTACTTCCCATCGGCATGATTGTAACTAACAACACAAGCCAGACTTCCAAAATGACCGTCGAGTACGAGTGCGGCTTCAGCATCTACCCTCCTCTCCCCCCAACACCCTCCAACCAATCCCTTTACGCCCTCTTCCTCACCCGCCTCACATTTTCGTCGCAAACCCATCCCTCTATCTCCAAACCGCTTCTCATAACCGACACCGACACTGCCTTCTACTACTTCGCGCTTCCCAAATATCCCAAAATCCCCGCCAATCCTGAACACTGCAACTACTTCCTGAGTTTCCGCCTCAGCTTCGGAAACGGTGGTTTACCACGAAACGTAGCTGTTGCTCAAGTCCTCGAGGTATTCGTTATTGCCAAGGAGTATTTTGGCGAGAGGGTCAGGTATTGGAATGGGATGCTTAGAATGAGGTGTAACAAGCAGTGGGGGTATTATACACTTGGAGATGTTGAGGAGGCGGAGAAAGAGGTCAAGAGGTTGTGTAGGGGTATGGACTTTAAGGTTACAGCGATGGAAACAGTGGTGGAAACGATGGAGGAAAATAACGTCGTGGAAGTTGGACCTCTAGCTCTACTTGGCTAGAGTCTTCTTGTCTATATCTACAAAGGAAACATGTCTGACCTGGATACCTTCGATCACAAGTCCCCCGATCCCACCAATATTCCGATAAACCAGTAACTTGTAACTTAACCTTCAAGATGAGGTTAAGTGTTCTCCCAATGATGGCAAGCTACAGACGAACTTTCCCGCATTTGACAAGGTCAATTTGTTGTACTAGCACGGTGTTTCATATATCCTTCGGTTCTACTACTGAACCAGTTAGCAGACCTCGCAACCTCTGGCGGAGCGCTCTTGGAGTTTGACAGTGCTTTTCCAGTAGTCTTCTTACCTAAAGGGGCACCTCTGGGCCATCTAACGTTGTCAAAGGATCGGGCTTCGTCTTGGCCCCATTCTCAACTTAGACACGCAGCCCCATTGGACGAAGCGTAAAGCGAGGAGTTGTACTCTACGACATAGTTTGTCAGCCCGGGCCATGACAGGAAAGACTTGAACAGACAAAAACTTAGCGAAAATCTGTAACCCCGGCAATGCTCTCTCTGACCCCAAGCAAGGCATCAGAGATACAGGTACTGAAAAGCTGTCCATGAACCCGTTGCTCAGACATACTCGAGCTCAAAGCCTGCACCTCCTGACATGAGATAACCGGCTCATCAGTCAGACTTGGACGTAACGCTCTGGTCAGGCTCGCGGATCCTGAAGGATGCTGGTCGGTAGCATTGAGGTGTCAGCAATTGTGCGCTACCGTTCACTCCATCTTGCCAGCATTTCCTTGCGTTGGAACCACCCCAATATTTCCCATCTCGCTTTGTTGCAAGTCTCACTCACGGGTTACCAAATGATTCAGTGCAGCTTGCCCAAGGACTCCTTGAGAGGAGCAAGCTGAGTCCATTGAGGGAGGAGGGGAGCCCTTCTGTGTCCGAATCTCTCATCTTCAGCCATTTATCCAGTGGAGGATGTGTGGTTTATGTTTTGGTCACTACATTTGAGCCGAGACTTGGTCGTGGCGCATTTGCTTGCAAAGTTGCAATAATGAAGAAAAAGCCTGAAGTCGGAATGCAGCTGTACTTTGCACCCAGCGAAACACTTCTTTTGTGAGCTTCAAGAATGCTGAGCCTTCCATTACTGTAAGCCTTGCATTCATTGTCTTTGCTCATGTGCACTCATACGTTTGTGCACCTCGCAAGCAGCCCCGGATTGCGAGTCCACGCATTTGGCGATAACTTCATTGCCATCCTTCGCCAATGCAAACAAAAGGGAGGCAGACACCTAATACCACGCACCATCTGCACTTGTAAATGGCGAGAAGGAGGTGATATTTGCTAGTGCAGCGACTTGATCATACATGTAGGCCTTACAGTCTATTCCTGAACATGTACGATGTGAAGGTTTGTTCACGATTCTTAATTTATGGTTCATCTTTCGAAGCAAGATCTGTAGGTTCGAGTGTCGCGAGTCTGATCAAATGGATTAGATGTTTGTTTAAGCCTCCAAACTAAGAGAAAATTCTGCATAAATGCTGGAGCAAACAGGTTCACAGCTGCCAGCACCAGGCAGGAGCGCGAAGCAATATTGTTCAACCATCAACATCCACCTCCCTCAACTCCATCTCGTCGCAACATCTCTTCCATCCTCACCCTCACAACCACAATCCTTCACCTTGAACCATCCTCATCATGTCATTCGACTGCGGCTTCGACATCTACCCCCGCCTCTCCCCAACCCCCGAGAACAAAATGAGCTACGCCGAATTCCTCGAGGACCTAACAGCCGTCTACAAGACCGACGAAGAAGCCCGTCTTCTCATCCTCCCCTCCGACTCCGACTTCCCCAAGTTCCTCGACAAGCGCTTCGTCCACTTCGTGCTCACCAAGAACCCGCGTATCCCCGCCGACCCCAACAACTGCGACCTGTTCTGCAGCCTGCGCAGCTCGAGCGTCTTCGACGCCACCGTCATCGACACCATGAAGGAGATCTTCATCATCGCGCAGCACCATTTTGGAAGCCGCGTGCACTTTTGGACGGATGAGGGCGTCATCTACTCGAGGCACGAGGTCGCCCGCTCGGAGTCGGAGGTCTTCAAGAGAGAGGAGGTCTCGGACTCGAAGGGATTGTGAGAAGCGCGCTTATTCTTACCCCGACACTTCCGATTACGCTACGCTACTGGGGGGTTTATACGCCCGCATCTGCCGATATTGCGCGGCAGTCGTGGCATGGGCTTACTTTTACCGGCCGGTTGGGGCTGACGTTGGGACCGAAGGAATGGGAATAAGCACCAGTATGCTTTATTGTATTAGATCATAAGGCAAAAGTGACAGATCAGTTCATTCTGATACAGGGATATCTCCGGCCAACAACAAAGGGAAAAAGACAAGTTTAATCATAGCGTGCTCCAATACGTCCAAATCTCTAGCCAAAATTCACGGTGTCATGTCTCGGTCCATTTAGAGCAGTGCTACTAGGAAAACATTAGCTTTGGCATTTGGGTTACAGTGGTTGTCTACTGACCTGATCGAGCTTCCCATGACTTGTAGGGATCGGCTGGCTTTTTTGTAGGGTCGACTGAGCCCGCGAGCTTCCTCTGGATCTTTTCCTTGAGTGAAGGTTTATGCGGTGTTGTTTCAAGACCTGATTTGTTAGTGGGGGGTGATTGAGAGGATGTGAATGAGACATACCAGGCTTGGTACTTGTTGAAGGCTTTGTTGTGTCAACGAGTGTTGTCTCAGAGACGTTGGCGATCTTGTATGTTGGGTTCGACATGTTGAAGGTTGTTTATAAGTGTGTAGTGTAGAGTAGAGTGCTTCTTTGAGTGTAGTGCAAATGTCTTGTAGACTGTAAACTGTATTGATGCTGATGTATCTTGAACTGATGCCTCAAATCTCGGGGGCACAGCTTCTACTTATACTCGAGAGAACTTACACACCATCAAGCGATTGACTCACAAACGTTAAAAAATGACATCTCAGCGCCCTTGAAATGGATCACATCTTGTCAGCCCTGCATGATTGAAGGCTTTCGATCCGACTCCGAGTGACACATTCCGCACTCTGGAGTCTGAATCACCACTCGGCGTGCCAAAAGCAGTATAAACCCCTGTAAGCCGAGCTGAACCAAGTGGGGACCGAGCCCGACTCTCCATTATTCTCGAGCCGAGTACCTCGAGTTCGAGCCGAAGCCACTCATTGTCAAGCCGAGTCCACCAAGTCAAGCCGAGTACTCTATTGTCAAGCCGAACCCCAACATCAATCGCAACACACACAATTTTGGAGCCGATATCTCAAGCCGAGACTTCAAGATTTATCATCATCGGATTCATCAGCATTTTCAATGGCGCCATGTCAACGGCCCCTCTCCTCTTACGCCTAAACGGTCGCCCGCAAGCCTGCGATCCATGTCGAGCGCGGAAAGTAGCCTGCGACCACGGCCAGCCAACCTGTTCACGCTGCAGAAAGCGGAACGAGACGTGCGTCTACACCGTTTCGGGCGCAACAGTCAAGAAGCAACGGCTTCGGTCCCCTGTTCGCACCGAACCTCAACCTCCACCGAGCAATGACTCGACGCCTTCACCCGCCGTGGCTCCTGGTTATCTCGGCTTCACCAGCCACAATGCCGTCTTTGAAGAAACGCGCAATAGCCTCTCGCTCGTCCACGGGCCACCCGTTGAAGTCGTTGAGCCGAGGGCGCCGAGGGGTAGAAGTGTGATTGACCTGCCGTCTCACTTGAGGGAGATGAGTCTTTATGTTCTTCGGTGTTTACCTCAGTCTCAACATGATGTTATGGCGCATAGACTTCACTGTCTCACAGACGGATGGATATTCAGAGCGATTCAGGAGATTATCGACACGCTTCATAAAGACTGGGGACGGTATCTCTCATCGCGAGATGGTGCGGACTTGGATGTCGTGGCGCGGCATGTAAGCCATAACACGGCGAGGCCTCTGCGCGATGAGCATTCGAGTGCAAAGGCTTGGACTGATCAGTTTACTGGGAGTAATATCCGATGGGAGTCGGTTGGGTTGATATGGACGTATTGGGATGGATCGCCGAGTTTTGATGCGCCGGTTGTGGTGAAGTGTTTGGGGTATTGCATTGAACTGGCGAGGCATTTCACTCCTGGGAATGACATTATGCTGTATCTTTGCTACCGACGAGTCACCACTGAATCTCTCGTCTCAGGCGATGCAGGTGAGTTGAGGTTCATCCATAAGTTGGATCTCGCTAATACTTGTAGGCTTGACGTGCTGGCGCTACTTTGCAGAGACGGTCGCACTCCTCACATTCCTTGGTCGACACGTCGGTTCAGAAGACACAAACTACATCCCCTCTCTCTGCTCCGAACACAGACGTCGCATCACCGCCCGCGTCTTCAACATCGACAAGGTCCTCGTCTCCTTCACGGGCCGTCCACCGCTGCTCAGCCGTCGCTTTTTCTCATCCCCTCTGCCACTCGACCTGACAGACTTGGATCTTGAATCTGATCAAGCCACCATACGTCATGCGGTGCAAGAGCTCGATTCCAATGGTTTCCGCCATGTGGGTGATCTGAAAGGATCGTCTATGGTTAGGGCGCGGTCGCAGATTGCTTACATTAAGGATGAGCTTCTTGAGATTGCACTTGCGAATAGTGTCAAGGTCACCTTTGAGAGTCTAACGTATGTCACTCTCATGTTTCTAAGTATTGTGCTGACAAGGATAGTGAGATCAAGGCTCGCGCTGAAAGGACGTATGAGAGCTTCCCAGCCAACCTCATCCATCGACCCGACGAACTCGACGATCCCGACTGTGATGTCCAGAAAGTATATTCAAGAATTCTTATTCGACTAGAACACATGCAGAATCTCTTCTTTGTGGAAAGACTATTACTTCGACTCGGTCACATTGATGAGAACCGGTTACTCCCGATTAGTTTCGAGATGGTCACCTTGACACTTCTCTTCTGGACACACCAAGATCGCTTCTCCGGCATGAGACGAGATTTCGAATGGCTCGTAAGTCAATCTTCCCAATTACACTCCCCCATATCTCTAACATCCTCAGCTCATGGCCTTCGCCGCTCCCGGAGGCGGTATTCTCTGCCTCGAACTCCTCCGCCCAACATTCCGCGGCACCCATCCTGACTGCCCCAAACTCAGCCGCTCCGCCATAATCCAAAAACTCAGTCTTCTAATCGGCTTCCTCGACTGGGTCCGCCCTCCCGCCCCCAACGCCGATCTCTGCGCAGACTGCAAAGCTGTAATACAGGGTGTGCTAGACCACAACCTCAATGCCCCGATTGCAGGTGGAGGAGCGCTGGATACGCTGGATTGGGATATTCCGACGCAGTTGGACTTTAATTTTGATCTTTTGGATACGTTTGATTGGTTGAGGCCTGAGCAGTTAAGTCTCCCTGCGTGAGGTGAGGAAGTTTTGGATCGTGGTGTTGGTCGAGGAGGGGGCTTGGATATGGATCCAGTGGCTGGTGTTTAGCTTGACGGTCTGGAGATTGGGTGCCCAGGATGAAAGCATTTGCTGTTGTTGGGTAGCGGATTGTTCGGGTTCTGATGGGACGATGAAGAGAACAGGCTGTGAGATGTGAAAGTCTTCAAAGCCTTGTTCATCGGGAGCAAAGAGGTTATCCTTCCACATGCGATACCATCGACACACGCCTTTATACCCATCATTCGAACCGAATGCCTTGAGATGTGCTTTCTGCAGATCATCAGTGTACCACGATGCGATGGGAAGTCTGCGGTCTTGACGCGCAAACTCCTCCATCTTGCCGAGAGGATGAAACCACGTCTCCCATTCTTCGCGATCGCGACAAAACACCAGACTCATCGCCGCTTCGACATTCTTCTCGAGAATGTCCTGCGAGGTGAAATCGGCTAGCCATGGGATGTATCCGAGCATCTCGTACCCCAGGTACTGCTTGGTCATGATGTTGATCATGTCAACGTCGAATGGCGTCCCCAGCTTTGGCGGTCCGACGGCTAGAAATACGAGAGCTTCCCAGCGCGAGGGGTGATAAGTTGCCATTCTCGATAAAAGCGTCGCGCCGAAATCATGGCCGATTCCAACGATAGTTTTGAGGCTCAGGTGGTCGAGAAGTTCGATGACCTCATCGCCCATCGGTTTGAGGCGGTACGCGTTTGCATCTGATGGTTTGCTACTCTCACCGTAGCCGAGAAGATCAGGGGCCACGACACCGTATCCCTCGGATGAGAAGTGTCGGATTTGATGGACCCAGTCTGTGAGGGTTGATGGAAAGCCGTGAAGAAAGAGAAGGGTTGTGGATTGGGAGGTTGGAGGGATGTAGATGTAAGAGTATACATTGCCACTGCGGGCTGTAAATCTCCGTCGCGCGGGTAATTCGAGTGCCATCTTGATAAACTATCGATTGTCAATTGATATAGAGTAAATTGAAGCAATTGAACGGAGTGACGATGTCTCGGAGCTTTATACCCTCACGGAAAGTTATCGGACACTTCCTCCCGACCCCACGTCATCACGAATCCTCAATATACCTCTCATAAACACTCCCATAAAACCTCCTCCCAATCTCCCTATGACTCCTAACTTTTGTCCTCAACTGCGTCTCCCCCCAAGTATCATACAACCCCCTCACAAACGGATTATCCACCGCTCCAGCTTCACCCGCCTCCTCACCCTCTCCCCAGCGTTCAAAATGCTCCTTCAACAAAGTCACCGCCTCATCCCTCGTTAAATCACGTCGTACACCTTGAAAAAAAGGAACGCTGAATCTTTCTTCTGGGGAAGATAGGACGCGGTGTGCTGTCGCTTTGCATACACCGTTTGTCACGACTTCGAATGCTTGGCCGATGTTGACGACGAAAGTGTCCGGGATGGCGGGGACGTCGATCCATGAGCCGGATTTGTTGAGGACTTGGAGACCGTTTACTTGGGGGGATGCTTGGAGGAGAAAGGTCCACCATCCTGAGGAATCTTTGTGAGGGCCTACGCCTTGGGATGATGTTGTTGATGCAGGGTAGTGGACCAGTTTAAGACGGTGTTGGTCTGATAAGTACGAGAAGAAGATGTCATCCGGAAGATCAAGAGCCTTCGCAACAAGTCTCAAAAAACGTTCCCCTAGTAGTGTAAGTTCCTCGATATACCGCGTAACAACACCCTTTAGCTCCGGGAGCCCAGACGGCCATTGATTCGGACCCCTCAGCCCATCGTACAGCGGCGCACCATCAGGCGCTCTCCCAAGTTCCGTCGCAAGCTCAACCTGTTCTCTCAGATCCGTTTGCCCAGCTGTAGTTTCCGTGCCAGCAGCGCTGTAACCCAAAAAGTGAGGGGAGTTTTCTAAAGCGATTTCTTGTTTTGCTTGGGGGGAGAGGGCGAAGAGGTCGGGGAGGATGTTGATGAGGGATGTTATCGTGGAGGTGGAGACGGAGTGGTTGGAGATGTAGAGGAAACCGATTTGTGTGAGGGCGGTGCGGAGATTAGAGAGGGTTTGGGGGGTGGGGGATGAGATGTCGATGATGGGGATTTGGGTGAAGTCTTGGGAGGGCATATTGATGATGGTTGTTGCGTTGTGAGTGAGTATATGCGTAGTGAGTGGTTTGTTACAGTGCAACGCTATGAGATATTTGGTAGATCACGCAATGAGGGGTTCACTTTGCGATGTCGGCAAACGATTGAAAAGCCACTGGACAATACATCATCATCTCAATACCAACCTCATTCAATTAACCTTTGTCCCATTGAATTGTTCAACTGTTCAACGGAACATACCGTCGCAATATCATTACCCTACCCTAAACCATCCAACCAAAGTCCCAAAACCCATCCCCGTCTCATTTTATTTAACCGCCCCAGACACAAACGGCGATAAGATAAGATTAGCCCACCCACCGCTCAGCACTCAAGATAAAACGTGGGGCGCTAGCAAGATCTGGGTTACAGCTGCATAGAGTTAATCTCATCACGTTAATTTTTCGCCATAGGATTGGACACCCAGTTCTACGGAGACACATTAATCTCTCAACGCCACGGAAAGGGCAGGGATATTCAAAGCTTAGCTCGCTGAAGCCAAGACTGCGGTAACCCCTTTCTTATGAATGTGGCGAGAGGGTACGAAAAAGGCGCAAGGTTAGTTACTGGAGGTGGTAGGTAGCTAGGTAATTAGGTCGCTTTCCTGCTGCGCCGTTTACGAAAAACAGGTTCTTTAGCCAAGATTTCTGTATATTTCGTGTGGTTCGATTCATGGCATGTTGTCATCCTACACTGCACTAAGATTGGCGCCCCCTTTCGAAGCTACTGTAGAGATACCTTACTCAAGATGGTTTCGTGTAGAACATGACAAGCTTCCAACAGAGTTCACCACGTGCAACACATCGTACGTAACACCCAACAAATGCCGAGAGACACCCTGTAGCAATTATACTTTTGAAGATAAAGACCCTTATTCTAGAACATGCCCCCTTTTCTTTTGACTTTTCTCTCCCGTCGGTCTCGTTTATTTCGTTTACGCGTACGGACCAACGCCGATGCCAATACGGGCACCCGCGGGACAGGACCCAAGATCCCCTATCCCGAAAAAAGAAACCAGCAAAAAATCCAGGGTCTCTGCACTGTAACGCCCCCCCGCCGCTGAGCCTGCAAGTAGAGCTAAGAGCTAGCTGAACAGGGGGGAGTGGGGGCCGGGGG
>JAAOAS010000449.1:0-10543 GCA_013396035.1 Fusarium pseudocircinatum
GTGAAGGAAGGGGACGGGAGCACGGTGAGGCGTGAATAGGTAGCACGATGGGATAGACTGCAGCAGGAGAAGCGACCGGTGTCCTGGATAAAATGCCACGTATCGTCATCCAATCTGATGGCCGTTGTCTAGTCAGTGAACCTGGCGACGGAGATCTCTTCCGTTTCCCTTGGTTATCTCGAGCATTTTCAACAACGGTTCCAAAGTCATCACCAGCCTGAATCCTTCGCAATATCTCCTCGTTCATCCTACCATCTGGCTTCCTCAAACTCTCAAATAAACTCCTAAAGCTTCGATTCTCATCCTCCAGCTCCTTAACCCTCTTTTTGAGTTGATTCGAGTGCATTTCACGGTCATTAGCAATATCAGCGTAGTGACACTCGCCCCCACGGCGCTCACACGCAACACATGTCGGAAACTCGCCCGTGCACTATACAAAGTAAGAATCGGTTCGCAGGGGGGGCGGGAGGGTCGTACCCGGACTTTTCTGCTCCTGCATGAGTCGCAAGCTACTGCAACGGCGCGTCTTTTGGGTGCGGGAGTAGGGACGGCTTCGGTTGATAGAGAGGTCGGAGCGCGGGGTAAAAGTGGAGGATAGTTCATGGTAGATCTGACTCGGTAACTCAATGCACGGACTTGTTTTGTTTGGTTGGGTTCGTTTGATGGATTTGTTTGTGTTGAAGGGGGATTCTCGAATTGTTGCGTCATGGGGAGATGTCGAATTGTCGATCGGGGTCAGGATTGGAATGCCGAACGGAATGGCCTCCGTGTCTCCTTATTGGTTGCATGGTTTACAAGGGCCTCTCGCTTAGCCAGGCGATATTAACGGGCCGGATCAACGATATCCATCTCAGGCTTGTTTTATGCATTGGAGTATCTGGTATAACGATCGCTAGTATATCAATCAAAGACAGATCAATGATATTGTCAAGTCTAACACTCACAGAAACAACTACAGATCTGTAAGAATATGCTGGTACTACAGAATCACACAGAACCCGCAGCTACACAATATCATCTCCGCCTCGCCCTCGTCAGGCGACCGTCTGAACTGAATCCTAACCTTATCCCAGATCCTCAACCACGACGCAACAATAACCAATTTGCACTGCTCATCTAATTCCTTCGCTATCTCCAGATCCGTAAACTCAAATCGCGTTGGTTTATCAGAACCCATATTCAGCGCACCAACCGCCAACACTTCAGGTCTCGCGCCCATATACAATTTCCATCCTTCGCCATCACCAAGATTCCTCCACTCAAAACTTGTTCGCTGCGGAGCGTCGACGTTGAAAGAGTGCGTTGCGTTTCTATCGCCAAGGAGACGGTAGTACAGGGTGATATGTGAAGGAGGAGATGTGTTGGTGAATTCGAGCTCAGCGCTGTGGCGGGAGTATTTTACTGTCGCTAGTGGCGATGCCTTTTCATCTTTTCGTGGGAGGAGATTTACTCTTGCTTCGAAATCGTCCTCTGTGTTTTTGTATGTGCATGCGATTGAAAGTGGTGTGCTGTCGGCGTTGCCGCGTATATTGAATTTGACCTCGGAATCGCCTTGTTTATGAATGGTGAATGATGTCGGCATAACAAATTCCATGTTTTGATTTGAGGTTGAGTAACCTGCAGGAGGGGACAAGACCTCCAGACCGACTTCATCTTGACCCATGGCGACGATACAATATGGAGCTGTGAAGGGAACTTTTCAATCGCAGATAAAATAGTGCTGAGTCTTGGCTTTTTATACAGAGTAGTGCGGCTGAGATCATGGCCTTATACGAATGGGCGTTTGTAGTTGCGCCACTGGGTCATTTCTTTGTGTCCTGGTGACCACGTGCTTGAATCTCTTTGTTTCGTAGGTCGCTGAGCCCAAGGATCACCAACTAGCCTTTCAGCTTAGGTCACAGAACCAACTGCCTCCACTTTGAGCTTAGCGTCACTCTAGCGGTTTCGGGCACGTCGACAATCATACAATAAGCATAACTTGAGCTTAATCTTCTTGTGGGAAGCTTGCCGCATACCCTAACGTCTATTCGCTGGCTATTCTCGATCGAAGTCAAGACAGGGAGGCCAGCAATAGAGGCAATGCATTCGAAGAGAATGAAGTCGAGGATAGTAGCGAAGATTTCAGAAACCAAGGTGGCAGTAAAAGAGGAGCGGCGCTAGTAGTTGTTATACGAAAGGTTGTCTTGACCTCCGAATTGGTGGTGAAGCCAGTAGCAGGAGACGGCACAACCCTAGCTGTATCAGTAAGACTGACTAAATCACCTTCAGGAATGAAAATTACGACGATCCAGGAACATACTTTCCTATATTACCCTTTCAATTCCTCAGCCATCGACCCCTTAATCCCGCCTTAGCACACGAGGAAGTCCCAAGGAAAGAGATGTAGTGTTATAGGGGCTATTTCGTCAACATACGAGGACATGGGAAGCCCTACACGCTCCCCTCATGCCAAGTAACATTTCCGCGTTGGACTACGTAGTAGCGAGTCAAAAGCATCTGGCAAGATACCACAATCAAGAATGTTGCTTAGGCCGTTAATCAGAAGCTCGAGAACAAGCCACCGGCCGTTCTTGTTTCCAAAACAGCCCACCCATGATGAGATATGGAGCGGCAGATGTCCCGGCTCCATGATGTCCTCCAGATCACCGATCAGCCTCATGACATCTTCCATTTCGAAGATGTCGTCAGCGGGGAGTTGACGGAAATATTCGCCTGTGGCAGTTTTGAGAAGACGGAAGATTCCGGCAAGCCTCGAAAGCGCTCCGCCGTGTATTCGAATCTGAAAGCTAGGAGACCTGATCATATCCTCGAGTATCACCTTGATTGGAACGCCTTCGGAGTTGCAATCAATAGAATCATCGTCGTCCCATAGCTTATAGGCGATTTGGACAAGGTTCTCCAGCGCTGTTGTCATAGTTCTAATGTGTGAGGGAAAGTAAACTCTCCCTTGCCTTGGAATCCTGACGAAGAGCGACATCCTTGGCATACGTACTAACTCGTACCCAGGCATTTGGTTTGTGTACTTTGGTCCCAGATCTCCTATGGGACGAATCCCTCGACCGCTGGTCATAGCCTGCGCAAAAGCACTGCTCAACACAAATGTGTGGTCCAAAGAATGGCCATCTCGAGCCCTAAAGACCGCTCGAATGAGAGGCTCTCCAGCATGGTCCCCAATCATCACAACAGTAACATCATTTACGACCCAGTCAGTGTGCACCCTAGAGTCGCGTTCCCCATTGAGAATAGAAACTCGGGAGGATAGTAGGCGCCAGACTTCGCTGATGTCGACTTTGGCCAGAATAAGTCCCCCATACTGGGTTATCCAAGCTACCTCACTAACGAGACGGCGGCTTTTGCAAGGAATATTGGACAAAGATTGGCAGCAATAGGTTTCATGAAGCGACATCCAACTCGCATTTGACTGTTGCGCTGCCTGTGGCCGTTTGGTGCTAAGGTGTCATGTTAGTGAATGAGATCTGAAACAACGTTAAACAAGGCAGGACATACGCAAGATTTGGAATAGAGTGCTCATCATGTGTGCCAAATATGTGTTCGGGAATTGAGACAGTGAGTCCGGTTGGCAGTTGTTGACAATCAAAATAATTCCGGAAGCGTGTCAAATGAAGCAATAGTGGTTGAGAACAGACGGGATCTGGGAAAAACGGCCTGGGGCGATGTTCTTTCAAGATAATGTTATTAGTTTCTTAGTGATGTAGCATCTAGAGCTTACCCACCGCTCTTTATCAAGTCTGCAAACTGAGAAATCTTCCTGTTTCCTTCCCCCTCCGTGTCATCCAGATATCTGTCCGTTACAGACTTAATTGTTGCGATCTCATTGTACTCTTGGAGCCCAATACCCTGAAGGCCGTGGACGACGTTAAGTCGGATATGAGTGATATGTGAATGGGATTTTGCAAAACGCCTCGACGTTTCCTCGGTTTGGGTTGCAACAGAAAGTAGGGTCAATGCCAGACCTTTGAGATCGTCTCCGAAGGGTTTCACTCCGGGCTCCCCTGTTCCGATAGAGACAATGCACTGGATGTTGTCCTTCGCGTCAGCCCATATCTCAAGAGCCTCTTCATAGACTTGATTGACCGGATTATTAAACCCCGTAGCTCCGTCTGTAAACCACTGCCCGAACTTTCCTATCTGGATTGGATCGAAAAAAGATGAAGCTGCTGAAGTGGCGCGAGCGGCTTCCCAGATCTTTGGTCTTAGTCCCGTATCACGTAATGACGGGTAGGTTCGAAGAAGGACTGCGGTGTCAGGCGCAGCTTTGCCGATCGAAACTGCAAAACTACATAGCGAGGTGTCAGTATCATCATGCCGCAACATACATGTGGTATACTGGGAAGAGAACTTTTACCTTCGGCAGGCGAGATCCTCCTTCAGCATGAGAGAATCTAGCCCGGATTCGCCCGGTCGGCCGTCGATGAGTCCAATGATCTCCTTCTGCAAGGCTGCTGTATCTAACCGGCCCCGAATATTCCAGCCATCGCGGGCCCTTGCGAATAGGTTCATGTTGCTGCGGCGGGGTTGGAATGCAGCTTTGGATATCTCGAGGTATTTGTCAATGCAATCTTCCACTGTCATCTGGAGACGGCCGAGCATTATCGCGATGAGGCTAGAAATCCATGGGATATTAGCTTCCGAGGCTATTCATCGGCTGGCGGAATTGTCTGGATGCCGTAGACTCACCCGCCTGTGCTGTTTCCCCCTATCAGGTCGAATATCTCGCAGGGCTTGGGAGGATTATCTTGGTTGATGCTTCGCATTAGACGTTCAAGAATGATCAGGCTCGACAGCCCCCGGATGCCGCCGCCATCTGGCATAGATCAGCAAAGATACGACATGGCTTCACAGCACTGTAATGACCCTCTTACCACAAGATAATAGTCGAAGCCCCCGTGATGGTACCTTCGGCTTTGCTGTAGACTCCATGATCGATGCTTGGCGTAAGCAGGATCAGAGAGCAGCCTCAGCTGCGGGGTTCTCGAGGAGGTGCACAGGTTTTGAAGGCCTCCAGCTCAAGACCTGTCATGTGATTGGCGTCTGCAGTCATCCTTGCTTACGCCAAACCTCCGTGTCGCTACGGAGGGGATCATATCCATCTTGCCTATCTTTTCTCGCAGCAAAAGTCGAGGTCAAGCGCAAAATTAACTCGAAATTTCGTCCGGAGTGCACTCGAGCAATCATGGCAAATGGACGCTTCCTTTTCCCCGTGTTCAACACAACCCTGGGAACCTTCGAAGTTACGATAACAGAAGAAACCAGAGGAGCTGACGTAAAGGCTCAGATATCAGAGCTCTGTGAGTACCTAAGAGACCTTCTTAATGAACCAAACTGATGAATTTGGCGGTGTAGTCGACATATCTCCAGATTCACAACTTCTCATTGCGAATAGGCTGATGCTTTCAGAGAGCACAAAAATAAAAGAGATCATTGAACGGATGGCATGTTCTAGAATTATTCTGACCATCCGGAAACAACGACCAGAAGAGATTCCAGCCATACCGCCGCTAAGAATAAATTTCTGTTTCGAGGTAGTTGCCGTGCCCTTTGTCATAAGCGATTTGGTCGCCCTCTTGGGTGCTAAACTAGAGATTGATAGGTGCCATTTCAAGACGCACGTCCAAAGTTCCGCTGCTCACAAAGTTTGCGGGATCTTGTTTACCACATCAAAAAGCAGGTCAGCGACACATATAAGATACCAGTCAAGTATCAGAAGCTATCGTTCGGGGCCACGGAAGACATGCACAACGGTCGCCGACTGTCGTTTTACTTCCCTACTATTGTTTCCTCAGGCTCCACATTCACATTGACCTTTGAATATACTGGGCCAGAGGCTTCAAGCAAGACAAAGGAATCTGAGGAAATGTTCTTCCAAATATTTGTTAGAACTTTAACGGGGTAAGCTTAGTATTTCCTAATGCAGCTCGTATTTCCTCAATATCATCTTACTTGGATATAAATTCGCTGTTTATTATTTACCTATGAGTCAAACGGTGAATTAATTACTCTGATAGTTCAACGATTACTATTAATAATGCTACGTCCAGTACTTCTATTGAATGGGTTAAGTTACAAGCTGAAGAGAAGACTGGGGTTCAACCAGATCACCAGAGATTGATCTATGGAGGCAAACAACTCGAGGATGGCCGGACGTTAGGTGACTACATGATTACAGCGGAGTCAACCATACATATGACATTGCGACTTAGGGGTGGCAACAATAGATATTTAGTGACAGATAATGTCTACGTAATATAATTGATAAGCTTTTTATACCTAGTCGACCACCTCCACATCTAACGATGGATCTAGAACCCATGGATGCAAATCTAATAATGCACCATAGTCCATGAAGGCCAGCATTGATCTTTAATATGGCTGTAGCGACTGTTGCGGCCAGAACAGTAAAGATAGTTATTTTTAAACCCTTGAACATCTGTAGGCAAGAAATATTTCGACAGACTTCGACTTGAGAGATAAGAATGGCCTGGATTTGACGTACTGCGCTTGACAGCCGACTGATCCATTATCTTGTGTCATGTAGATTTGTTAGCCAATCGCCTCGACAAACTTCATATCTAACTTCAATGGTTGCTCAGAGACAAATACCTACCAAGTACTCTGTATAACCTACGCTTGTCGAAGCCGCAACTTAATATTCGAGACTAAGAGGACTAACTTCTACTAGTGTCTTGACGAGAAATTACCCCTGCTGCGCTTGATATCTACATGATTACAGATAACACCTAACAATAACGCTTCCCAAAGATGAGATGAGCCAAACACCCGTCAGAGTCTCTAGCGATGGGAGACAGAAATCATGGGAGCTTAGTCCGATAAATCCGATCCAGAATAGCCATTGAGCAACCCAAAGGAGGGGTACTCCCATTGCGAGGACCATGTGAAGTCGTGAATGACGTCTCATAGATGGAGCAAGAGACTCAACTTCAGCTGGAAGCGTACCGTAGTTGCGACCTTCAGGATCCTTGTGCGACTTTGGTAACAGACATTCCTCCTCCTCCTTTGGCCTCGACCACTCCTTTGCACCCGCTTCCGATTCACCATCTTCTTTCTCACTACGCTTGTCGCGAGTTCGTATCGTCCGGATGACAGGTACAGCCATCATCGCCACGACGAACAGCCAAGCAAGTGCACCACCAAACATGAGCGCAGCAAATGATGATCTTGTTGCCCTTGACAAAGCGCCAAAATAAAAGTCGTGAATCCGACCATAGTTCACCGTCAGACACATGTAGTAGAATGAAAAGGCTTGAAGGATGGCTTCGGC
The DNA here is from genome assembly GCA_013396035.1 of Fusarium pseudocircinatum. Taxonomy (NCBI): domain Eukaryota; kingdom Fungi; phylum Ascomycota; class Sordariomycetes; order Hypocreales; family Nectriaceae; genus Fusarium; species Fusarium pseudocircinatum. The sequence goes on from JAAOAS010000449.1 coordinate 7,301, forward strand.
AAACATTGCAGACATTGAGGAGGTCATGTCCTGAAATTCGGGGTTCTTGGTGCCGTGGGATGAAATGGGAAGCCAACTTAGGCGAGGGAGAGAACACCAAAGTAGCATAAGCTGTATGGCGGGAATGTCCTCGTAGCCAGGAGTGAACTGGACGATAGTCGCGTTGGCTAAATTGGCGAGCAGGTGGATGCAGCCGAGCAGAGCTCCCCCCAGGATCCATCGCGCGGGATGGTAGAAGAGCGGACCGGGACTGGTGACGTTCCTCTGTCGTCTGTTTTTGGCGTGAAGTATAGCAAAGAAAGTCACCAAGTTGACGAAACCGATACTCATCAGCTTCCATTCATTGGAAGGGCATTGCGCATCGCCTTTCGGGGATCTTGGGTAGATCCTCCATCGCCATGGGATCATGTCACGGGGCTGAAGGCGCGCTGGCTCATGCCACGTATATCCGCAAGTTTCGTTCATCCATCGCCGCTGGATCTCCAGATCTTTAGGACTCGAAATCGAGCATGGCTCTTCGTGCTGCGACATGATAAAAGTGTTGCAAAAACAGGCTTTGTCGAAATACTCTCCCACGGGAATGTGACTGCTAGTCAGGTCGTAGCTTGCGGTATCGAAACTGAGAGATGTCATGGAGTTTCGGCGACTGTTGTACTCCCACGGACGAGCTGCATTGCCTGTATGCTGTGTCGTGGCTGTGAAGCTACAGGAGCTGATGACATGCTCGAACGTCTCTTTGGTTCCGGCGGAAGGCGAGTCTCTCAGGCATGCTGGCGTTTTGTTGGCGATATCTATGGATGCATATCCATCGGCTAGACTTTTGGGTGACAGACCTTGCAAGCTGTTGGTGTCTCCAACGTCGACTAGCCAGTTTCTGCCGGTTGTCGTCGAAATCCAGTGATGAAGTTGCGCCTTAGCGAGGATGGATCTACTACAGTACTTGCTGTAGCGCTTGACAATGCTGGGCGAGAACTCGGTGCTCAGACAGCTCAGTTCAGTAAGCCACTGGTAGTGCGTGCAAAAGATGAAGTACGAGGTGCAACGATGGCGAGTGCACTTTGTCATGGCATCCAGCCAAACGGACTGGTCCTGTTGTGCGATACACTGCGGCATCGGTGCCAAGTCCTCCGGGTTAACCCAACCTCCACGGTTCTTCAGTACGCTCGGGTCATCGTCTCCGCTCGAGGTCGAAACTGTTGCTATTGTTAGCGTCCAGGTGGTCTCAGTACAGGGGTATGGCGCACTAGTCAAAGGTTCCCCAGAGACTCCAGCGATTAGCAGAGACTGGAGCATCGTCCAGAGTTTCATGTTATCGACGTGCAACAGTCTGCGAGATGGCGAGAATAGAAACAAGAGGACAATTGTTTCTCTTGGTGTTTCGATGTCAGACGGTCTTGTTAGCTGATGCCTGGTTGTTCCAATTGCGGGGAAGCCGCGTAAGTCGGAGGATCAATCATTCCGACCAATGAATCCCAATTGGTTTTCAACCTCTCACGACTCCACGAGACTGCTTTCGTGCGTCTATTTTTGTCGTTGAGAACTGTCTTCGATTTAAGCATGAACTTCAGTTCTAAATAAGTCCCAGCTCTTTGTCGCAATGCAATGTTCCGAGTCAATCTTTGTTTGGAAACATGGGAACATGACCCTGCATGTTTCGTCCAGTCCCCATTGGGAGATCGTGTGACGGGTTGCTGTTTGTAGCACTACGACGCCTAAAAATAACAACGGCTCTTCGACAGCCATTTCAAATCGGGAAACGCCGAAACGTCCTACTGAAACACTAGGAACCGTGGAAAAGCGTCTCATAACCTTGAAACATTTTTTTTTATCGATCTTAATAAGTTCCGTGGCCTATGTCATCTAGCTCTAGTTATTTTTGGACATGATGGTTGTCTCAACTTGTGAAACGACTGAAACACCACCAATAAGGCTGATCTTCACCGATACCTACAAACTCCTTGAGCTCTTGCTAATCTTTGACTTCTATAGATAGACCTAATCTTTGGCATAAATAAGGCCCTTTTCGTCCAGACCAATCTCCATCCATTCCAAATCAGACCTTCAGCATCATCCTCAGCGACCTATCAGCCGACTCGACATTCTCCCTCACAATGCGTTCAGCAATCTTTCTCGCGGCCCTAGTTGCCCTCATCCCTACGGCGTTTGCCGAAGAGCTCAGCGCAGATGATGTACCCACCGCCTGCAAGACCATCTGCCAACCCATCGTCAACCTCACCAACGCATGCGACATTGACCCCAAGGGCCCCGAGAAACACAGCGACAGAAGACGAGACCTTGTCATCCTTGATCACGAAGACGCCGATGAGCCCATCGAAGCGGCTTGTATTTGCACAAACAAGAGTTTCGACGTTGAGGGTGTGATGGGACTGTGCGCGAGCTGCATGGCGCAGAACAGCAAGGACACAGAAGGTCAGAGATCCAACTGTGGTTTGACATTGATCTTCTAGCTAACCTTCCACGACATAGACATCGATAAGATCATGTCGCAATGCTCCTTCTCGTCAACCTCATACGTCCACGCAGCAACGAGTGTAGTCTCGGGCATCGAGGTTCAAGCTACCAAACCGGCTGCAACAATAACTCCCATCGCTACAACCACGGCTGCCGCAGCTACAGCGACTGAAACAGTTGGTAACGGCGCTGGGAAGGTCACGGGGTCCATCATGGTGGTTACTTGGGTCACTTTGATGTTGATGCACATTCTGTAGATTTATAGATTCTCCATGCCTCGGACTCCAGCATTAGGTATTGAATACAAACATAGCCATCGTTTCAATTATTTCTTCCAGCACACTACAAAGACCTCACGTCGCGTCCAATACTTTTCTCTATAGCAAGTCCGTTGTGTAGTCGGCGAATACAAATATTGAGTGGTAGACTTCGACTCAGGGACATAAATACTGCGAGCTGTCAGGTACTGTAGTAGGATGGGGTTTCCCAAGGTCTCTTACCTTGCTATAAGTTCATCCCCCCTCATCCACCGCTAGCTAGTGACAAAGCAGGCCCGGACTGCATCTTCACGGGTATACCCGGTATGCTGTGACGCCAGAGTGTGCAGTTTCGTGGAGGTCGACGACCACTATGAACCCGGCTGTTCTTCAAGCGTAGATGAGATGGAAGGATAGGTCGAGGGATCCTCGCGCGTCTACCGTAAAGGCTGTCTTGATACGGATTCTTTCCTACTCCATTCAGTAGATGCTGTGGCAGTTGAGGGTCGTTGTA
>JAAOAS010000451.1:0-22371 GCA_013396035.1 Fusarium pseudocircinatum
TTTTTAAATATCCTTATAACTTTATAAAATATAAATTTAATAAAGAACTTCTTATATTATTTATATTTTAACTTAAAATATAGGCCGAACTGACGGCATTGCAATTACTGTATCCCGGGACTCGGTATTACGGTCTTACGGACTTGGTATTCCAGATAGATTAATCGGGAATTATGAACACTGTGTTATTAGATTTGCGGAAGTCTGGGAACTCCGACGATAATGCTATGTGGCCTTCTGGATAACCCACCCTGGCAGCGAGCACAGTCTCATATCGATGTTTCTTACTGCCTCTACGCTACCAGTAGAAGCGTAAGGATAGTAGAATGTTGTGCCTCTGACTTCTGCCCTACACTATTCATTTGTCTCGATCCGTCATCAGCACCCTGCTCCTCCATCGCCGCATCAGCCCAGGAGCTGTAGTTTACGCCTGGCGTTCATCCCCTCCATGGAACCCGACGCTCGCTTCCGCTTTACTTGACGCCTCGAACGTACACCAGTGGCGACTGATTGCTCAAGTGCTTCGGCCATAGAAAGCAATTCATAGAGCTTGGAGTATGGGATTGAGATATTGCGGTTTTCGATATTCTTGCACAATACGTCGGGGGCGAAATAGTGAAGTTTCTTCCGTATAATTTGAGGGATCATACCTGAGACTATACAACTTGATCACAGATCAGTTCGCACTTACCGGAATCATCCTCTTCAGTGAAGGTAGGTTTCCAAACTGAGAGGGTAGATTCTGTTGTTGAATTGAGATCAAAGCATAGAACCGCTGCGATATTACCATCTGTATAGCGAAGGTAGTCTTTGGCGATCTCTGAAAGATCTTCTCCGCTTTGGTTGTATGTAACCTCGATGACGATATTTGGGAATACAGCACCTAAGAAGTGGAACTGGCCACCAGGCTGTCGGCCTCTTTGTCTCTTGGTGCCATTGCTGGCATCATGGTGAATGACATTGGCGGATCCACCGTTTACGATCTTGGAAATGAAGCCATGGAGTTTGTCTTCGCCGGCGTCGTCAAGCTCAGTTTCGAGCTCATTTACCTTGTTATATATAGCGCCTGCTATAGATTGAGCGAAAGTCACATGCGTCTTTGGAGGCATGCGAAAGGTAGTCTGCTGGTGTCCAGGCTCGTAGTCGAATTCGCGGCTTATAGCCTCAAGCTTGTTGGACAACCGGTCATATGCCTCGGCACTGAGGTACATTCTCGAGAGGTCGGCTGTCTCAATATGTCGCTTGAACTCGGTCAGGGCTTGGAGCAGATCATCAGAGGCTGGAGGAGGCAGTGGTGATGGGGCCGGTGATTTTCCATGTGAGATTTCCATGCTTGGAGTGCACTGTGGGATGCAGAAGAAAGAGATGATGTCTATTTTGGGGGTTTGATCTAGCCCCGCTCGGTGATGACGTTTTTCCTCCTTCATCCTAGCCCACGAGCCCACGAGGTGGGGTTTTTGCATTAGGTAGTGCCTAGAGTGCCAACCAACCCTTGTCTAGCTTATGTTGATCGACTTTGCCCAGTGTACAACATATTTCGATTCCAGGTCCAGGTCCAACCGGACGTCACTAGGTACTAGCAACGGTATTTGAAGGGCAGCGACGCAGAACTGGGGGTTCCGACGTTGTGAGAAGACCGGCAAATCCGACGACATGTGGGTTTGTAAGCACTTAATACCTGACCTGCCTTAAACTCATCAGGTGGTGGTTTACAAGTGCAAGGCGTTTAAACATGGCTTTCACAAAGTAACATGTAATCACGGAAAAGAAGGCTTATATGTTTATAATTGTAAAGGTAAAGGTCTCAACAGACTGTTTTGCGCTAAATTATGGCCCAAAAGCATTAACAACAGAAGGCTTAACAAACATGCTATGCCTTCCTTGACCTCCACCATTAAAGTCGAAGTTCAAGTATCCCTCACGTCCAATCCAGTTGCGCAAGAACTCGGTCGAGAAACCGTAGTTATGCTCTGCTACTTTGTCATCCTTATTGCGCAGCCATTCCAACAGTGCTGTGATGACCATGGCAATATTCTCAATCCAAAATACCATCTCAGAGTATTGACTGAAGCCCGGCAACATGCCGATCAATTCATTGAGGGCGTCGTTTCCCACATCGTGAGCCAAATCAGCTGCGAGCCGAGACGCTTCCCTCATGGCAAGTATCAGCTTATCGTACCACGCGGAACTGCTGTGATCCGCTTCCCAGCAGACGGCGGTTCCTGCAACAGCCTTCCGCACGGTCCCATATTCCAAGGGAGGTGTGTTGGAAGGGAAGTCTCGAACTGTATCCGTCACTACAGACCCGAATTCTGGGGTTCTGTGCGACGTCTGCCTTTTGGCATCATCTCCGAAGCCCCAGGTGAAGTAGACTTCATCTTTTCCAAGTTCTCCCGAACGTCTGTAACACTTGAAGATGGATGGCTGGAGGCGAACTGTGAGTGTTGCTGAGTTTGTTGCTGGATCGGGGTTTGCCTTTGGATCAACAAACATTGTCACACCTCGGCCTAGTGCCGAGGTAGCAGAGGCAAACTCTGCCGTCTCATCGATTTTGCCATCAGAATGGACTTGATCAATCGTGACGGCGCGGATATGAGGCTGCTCAACTGTTTCTCTGCCCAGCATCCTGACTTGGTCATCAAATTGCTCCCGGGTGAGTGGCACATCTTCAGACAGGGTCATGATGGCGTTTGGGGCGTTGAAGGCGGCAAAGGTAGAGGAACGAGCCGCAGCTTTTGCCTCGGAACAAATCTCGCCGATAGCAACGAGTTCATCCTCGCTATCTGCAACAGTCTCAAAGCCTTTGACAGCCTTTTCCTCAATATCGGTGAGCTTGTGACCCTTGGCACGACGGGCTAGGCCATGGAGGGCTGATGCAAGAAGGAGACTGCTACCTGGCTTGAGGCCTACAGCGCCTTGGGGGGCAGCTTTTGCTCCGAGCCACTCCTTGAAACGATTGATGCGATCTTCAGAGGTAACTGCAGCCATGGCTAAAGTGATGAGGAGGGAACTGTAGTACTAGATATTGGTGTAGTGGTGAAGGATTGATGGAAGTATCCTTTAGTTGCCAGAAACGGCAGCTTATATAGTAATTTTATTCATGCCAGAAGCTGCTCTTGATCGATTTATATAATGTGGAGTATGTGATAGGCATGTTGTAGACCATTTGACCGAGATGGGTCAAGTAAGACCCGTTGGCCGTCGAGAGCAACAGAACTGTTGCAAAGGATGCACGGCACAATTCACCATTGGTAATGCCTGTCAAAGGTTCCGCGTGAAGTATCGGTGTGAGGTGTATGACGACTGCTTTCATTCTTCCTTGACGATCAATTCCGACCTAGGAAGTTATTATAAGCGATAAGGTATTGTTGCCTTGAATCTAAGGGACACATTCATTCTTCTTCTCTGGATGCTCAGCGCTGTATCATACTACATTATATCTATGCATGGATGTGCATGGCCTTGCTGGGAAATCATGTCTCAGTACTTTCATGCAATGCTTTACTCTGTCGGCTTTTGATCCGCCGCCTCGTCATCTTATACCCTTTCCTCTTAATGTATTACATCTACCGTGTTTTACCTGGACATTCTATGTCTACCATCGTAACATGTGGGGATTTCAAGGCTGCTCCACCCATTATTCTATACTTTAAGAAACGGCAGAACTATAAGTAATTAGTCTACCATTAGCCCCAACCATACTGAAAGAGCAACTAGTAATAACATAACCCAACGATGGTTATCACAACCGCTCTGCCAATTCAGGCTACTTGAACGACTTCTTTCTAAGCTATTACCCTGTGCCGTGTCTCAGACCGGATGCCAACTTCAGCCAATCGAATTGAGATTCAGACATAAACGCAGGATGATAACTTATCTGATGTTGAGTAACGCAGAATCATGTTCCGACATTGGTTGGGCTTTTATGTTGTAAGACATAGTTGGCAGGCCTCAAATGTAAGTATGTCTTACCACCGTCATGGAAGTGGATTGTTGTCTTAGCTACACCGCCTTGAATTAAACAGTCTATCGGGCCAACAGTCTAATGCCATTAGGTTATGTCAGCGCCGTAGCCCCTGCACGTATAATTTGTCAAGCAGCTCAATCGGCCTTCTCGCTCCGAGCATGTACTTTTCCAACCTACTTTCGGGATCCCTGGGTTACCTAAGAACTGTCTCAGAGTTAGGTTAACCGGCGCATTATCTCCAGCTTGTGCAAGTCGACACTGCAGTCAGCCAAGAAGATGATACTGTGCAGATTGCTCTCTTCCAAAGAATTAAACAGCCAAACTAGGGTGCCAGGAATCCTTTCTGCTGAGTTAGGTTAATAGATGAACTAGGCTAATCAGCTATGTCACAGGGAGAGTTTCAGCAGCTAATCATACAGATTAATTTTTCCACGTGAGGATAGATCTAAAAAGCGGTCTAAATTGAATTTATATACATGTACTGCCCACGTGATGGGGCGCCAGTTTCGCATCACAGTCCCTGTGAATGATAAGATAAGCCCCGCGACCCAGGAGATCACCTTCCGTATGCCCACTCCGACGCACGATAAGGTCGCTAGATATGTTTGAGGAGGCCATATTGAAGGAGTTGAGCAAGCTTAATGAAAGTCATTCCAACTTTGTCGCCGGTATTAAGCCTTCCGGTAACGCTCGTATTGAGCTGGAGCCTCTGAGCCTTAACGCCGTCAGTAATTTTGGAAGCGACACTGAAAGCAAGGGGTAGGAGAAAGGGCCAGATGTCCAGTTCTAGCACGAACTGACAGACACCCCTACCGTAATCCTTGAGGTGGCGTATACACAAAAGGCAAAGGATCTACCCCGGCTTGCGCATGAGTATATCGAAAGCTCGAGAGGAGATATTAAGGTTGTTGTTGGCCTTGATATTAACCCGAACAAGCAATCGACTATCTCTATGTGGAGATCTCGCATTGAAGCTAACGGGGGTCGAGATGAGGATGTATATATCGACCATGTCGTCGATTCAGACGTAAGTTTCTTTCCATGGTCAAAAGACTAAAACTAATGTACCAATCCAGCCTTTCCGCACCGCCGACAAAGCCCCAGTCAATGAAACCAAGAGCCTGAAACTATATCTCGATGACTTCACATTTGACGAGTTGAGCGAGGCTACGTACAAGGACGTTGAAATCTCCATCTCGTATGGTGCCCTCTGTCATTTCCTAGATCAGGCAGAAGAAGCACAGCAACGCCGTGAAGCCGCCGAAGTCAAGGAGAATCGGAAGGCACGCCGCCGTACGCGTAGGATGGCTTCCCTTCCACTTGACAGCACTCCAGAGCCATCTGAGCCCTCTCAGTCTGCATCCGATGAGAATGAGGGGATTGAGGGACTCTACCGGTCCGAGGATCCCAATCAGTCAGTTCAGACAAGCCCCGGCAAACACGCTGGCCCGACAATGGAGACAAGAGCTGCCAAGAAGCAGCGCAGGACTTGAGATGATGTACCTGGGAGTTGGCTACACATTGGTTGGATAACATTTCTGTATTGCTGATTGCTTGGATGTACCCGATACTTTGGGCTTTGAGACTTGGAGGTGGGGGGGGAGGAACTACACTGGTCTTGGTTCTTATTGTATACCGCTTTTTGTTGACGGGTGTTAGTAGAATAGAGTTACATGGCCTCTTCTGGACCTAGAATTTAATCAACGACCTTCAGGATGTTCTGTTTTAGCCCTTGCAAAGTCGTGCATAGTTCTGTTGAGCCTAACAGACAGTTGTAAAGACGACGGTTGATGAAGCTACCAACTCAACGATAAGGTGTGTTACTACTGCAAATGTTGCCACTCCAGCTTAATCATGAGTGAGCTACATATTTATGTCTGGTGTTAGTCTACCGCCACTTACTACTAGCCTCAGCTCTATCATTCATTAGTCCGCGACCAGATCTGACAGTGGCATTAAGGGAGCTGCTCGGCGCTCTATCAAACGCTCGGAATACTTGGTCCAGACCCAGCGTGACTTCTGTATTAACTAATATTCTGTCCGAGGCTAGAGGCAATTTTAGTATCTTATAAGTAGCCAAGTTTAATACACCCAATGCTAGGATATACGATGGTCAAGTTGGTCCCAAAAGCTCTTTGGACTCTCTTCCAGAATAGGGTACGATCATGTTGAGTCTCACCCTTCGCAGTACATCAAACTGGCGCCAATGAGAGAGTTCACATAACTTCAACCTATTTCCGTGTGACTGGTGGTAATATGCTGGCGCTAGAGCTGTGCGCTGGTATTGGCTACTTCCGACTTATCGAATGTCAGAAATGCTGTGCCTGCAATCAATCCAGCCACCAATTTGGCAACTTCTGCTTGCCTCTACGCCACGAGGTTCAAGACAAAAAGAGCCGAGAAATTACTCGAGCCATATGTGCAAGCCTATAATCTCATTGGAACGCTCTTCCCCAATTGTGGTAAAGTCTTTATTCGAGATTGAGAGTCTCCTGACTAACCCTCGCGATCCTCGGAAGGCCTATGTTTGCAATTCCGAAGTCTGAGATACTACAGTCTTGAATGCTTCAGTCGGGTAGAGCCAATTCCGAGCTGAAGCAACCTGTTTGCATTTTGGAGAACCTTGGAGTGGATTGAAGTGGCACCCAAGCCTGCAACTATCCCTAATCTGCTATCCTAGCAAGGAAATGTATCCAACAGGATACTAATATTTACCAAGATACTGCTGACATGCAAATCCAAAGCAGGCCTCCAATAGAATAATTAGACTCATGGGTTGTAGAATGAACTTGATACGGTATCTGGAAAGAACGAATGTTGCTGCAATACTCTGTAACAGCATATGCGTATCGCTCAAGCCCATAGACAGGAACTTCGAACCAACAGCGACGTAAACAGGTATACCGCGTTTTCCCAGGACCAACAAGTCAACCGATACCATGGAACCTCTGGCATGTGCTGGTGCATTTCAAAAGGCTTTTTAGATTAATCCGGGCTACTGACCTTGTGCAGATCATGTGGGCTGGAGAGGTGGATGATGCAAGCGTTCCCAAGCCAAAATGGCTGGCACGTATGATATGCCGGAAGGGAAAGCTCAAATGCGATGGGGTCAGGCCTGGCTGCAGTACCTGCACCCGCCTCAGTCATAGTTGCGCCTATGATAAACAGCGGACTTCAAAACCACAATGTCTACAGCCGTTTCTCAGGTGTGCGGATTCCCGACCCCGGAGCGGAGCTCCTTATATACATATGGAGCATCTGATGTTTGTCAGGGAAGCTAGGCCGATCAGGACTACCCTATCTTTTAACAATATCCTTCGCGCCGCATCCGTCAGGGACTTTATAATAGTCAGGATCTTACACAAAAGCCATGTACAGGACATGCGTATTCATCGGCCGCCGGGAGCTGAACATGAGGATCAGGAACTCCGCAAGAGGGTATGGGCTGGATCATCTGACTTCGTATACGACCTTCTCTTGGTTGAGCTGTTTTCTATGTATATAGAGATTTAAGTGTGTAGATTGCCCAGGTTTTAACCTAGTCTCGAGAAATGATGATCCTGCTGCTGGTGAGGATGCTGTGTAAGAACTTGGCCCTCTATCCATAAGCCTGCCAAAAGCTATATGATAGGCACGAGCAAAGATGGAAACTTTACTGCTTGTAGATAAGTTTATGCTACTTACCTTTTTATTGGGGCCAAAACCTCTCTTACACCTCAAGCTATTTTAAAACCCCTGGATAATGCATGCACATAGACACTAAAAGTGAACGAGATTTATATCTTTACGTCTTAAGAGTTTCAGTCTATTAAAAAATTACTCGCCGTAATCGCAGAAGCTTATAAATAATTCACGTTGGATCGTCGTACAGCTCAGGTCCGAAGTTCCGAACTTCTCAGATCCGGTACCCGGAGCTGTCACATGTTGTTGCGACATCCGCGTTTCCCGTTCTTCGCTATTCCGATCTCGCTGGTCCGTAGTTAATCGAGGTTACGTCAATGCCGCTCTTGCTTCAAATCACCTTTCGGGTTTCAGCTCAAACCATAGCTGATTCTGAAGAACGTGTATCAGCCGAGCTCTGAAGATTGTAGAGCTGCATTGCCAGATTACTATACATTAACTGTTATTGCAGGTTTTGATAAGTGGCCTCCAGGAATCCCACAGCTGCATATTCCGCCGTGGGAATTGAGCATATAGCATACCCCTACGTATTCCGAACGAAGCACTCCACATTGCAAGAAAGCAGCATTAGAGGAGACGCAGTGTTGAGGCCTGTTATCAGGCAAGATCATTAGTATAGACCCTTGCACACAATGGCATTCTCCAAACACCGAGTAAGACTTATCCACCTTGGTCTTGAAGGCTCTGAGTCATTCGCAACAGTTCCGTGCTTTTGCAACTCGTGAATCTACTTCTAGTTCAACGCTGGGGCTGACTTGATTATCATCGGCGACACTCCAAAGGCTATTGGGTCCTAGCTAAGGTCAAAGGCGGCTCAGATCTACCAACTCCGATGTTCGGAAATGCGGCTTTACTATATGTCAGTATGTAAGAAAAGGGCACAGAAATGCTGCGGAAAACAGACCCTTTATTTGCCTTAAATCTTTTTAAGTATCTATACTACAGTCATTTGAAATGGAACATTGGCAAGTAGTTAGACTGGGAATGGTAACTCCGCGTAGGAATTACTTGATCGGATTTGCGACCTGGCAGACAAGAGCGACGTAGAATTGCCTGGGACTTTAACGTTATTATGCCCCGTGTTACTGCGAACTCAATGTCGTCAATACGGTTTCTGATCTAATTTAACTCTATCTTAATTCTCTCGTATTTGAGGTCGACTGCATTGACGGAAGGGTATTCCAATCGCGGGACCCCATATCTAAGGGGTTCTACAGACCGGTATTCCGAGACCGGAGACCCGTGATGCTGAGATGCGGATCATGGCAAGGAGGAAGCTGAGATGCAGCTGATGAAAAAGGCTGAGCCGGAACTCCTTGCTACAAATCCACAAGCCGCTTAAGGCTGTGAGCAGGAGGTTTTATCCAGCGATACAGCTTTAGTTATAAGAATGTGATGCATTCAAGAACGCTATGAATGTGATATAGAAAATCCACTTGAGCCCGAAAAGGATACAGTGAAATCGACGACATTCTTGGAACCTTATCTCTCTACTGGTTTTCGTGGGATCTTAATATAAATCAGGGTAATGTGACCGCCGCAAGCACTTCCGACGGCGCGGGATAAGAACTGCACAGAGTGAACAATCTAAGCAGCCAAAAGCAAGATGTTAGGTGACAGTGGGGGCAAGGAGTGTTTTGCCCGTATGTGTTTATTGGTGTCCTTTACCTTTATGCCCTAGGGGCTAAAGCCTCTTTTAAAACCCTGACCTTATCACAGAACAAATATGAGAAACAATATGTGATGCTTTTATGATCACGTTGATTTGAAACCTTGGTATATGAAAGGCTGCTCGAGGAGAAGTAAGCTAATTTTCGTAAGGTTACGATTGGGGTCGCTTGGATGCCAGATTCTGTGGCGCGAACGGAGTTGATGCTCACATGTGCCATCAAGCGATCGCATGCATTGCATTGAACGACTTGCCCAACCTGGTGCTTTTGCGGAAGCAGTCTATCCTAGTAAAGCAAAACATATCATCTCCTTGATAGCTTTTGCGGGGTTGAGAAGCTGGGCTACTCCTTGCTCGAGGTACTTGATGTATATAGATTAAAAAGTTTGTATAGGTAACGTATGCCTTGATAATGGGAGATTGTGACCATTTCAAAACAAGACATGCAGCTGCACTGCGCCCCTAATGCTTGTAATAAACTTCACTTTTGGATATTTGTTCATTCGGCAGAGTGTATCCGCTTCGACAATATTCGTAGATATCGCCGTAGGAGTACATAGAAACCAAGATATTTACCGACCAGAGGACGCCACAAAACAAAGATAACTTTTTGACCAAACTGTCTATCTCCAGTCCATATGAGGTACAAAACATCTACCGAAACCTCACGAACCTCCCCTGTCCCAAAGGCGAAAGCCGCTCATTCATCCTACCAGCGACCATCTCCGCATCCAGAAGCTGCGACTTCAGCTGAGCCACCGCGGCGTTAACATCACGTAGTTCAAAGACTCTCCCTCCCATCCACGCTGCCAAACGCGCCCACCAATCAAGAACCATTGTATTATAGTTCTCAACCGCCAGTCGAATTTCGAGTCGAAGAAGGTCGAGGTATTCTGAGCGGTAATTGATCTGGAGAAAAGCTGGTGAGATCTTGTATGGAAGTTTTGATGGGCCTTGAATGCGGTAGAGCTCTGTGACGAAGAAGTTCCATGGGGATTCGTCGTTTGGCTCGCAGATTATGACGGCGAAGATGTGGTCGCAGCCTGCTATGAGGCAGTTATGGGGAGTATCTGTCCCTGTTCATCAGTTAGCAACCTTGCTTTAGATTAAAGGATAAGGTAGATGGGCTAACAGTGGAAGTCATATCCAGCGTGCAATAATTGAGGTCCTGGCTGGAAAGCAAACGGGGGAGCGATATTCTCATTTCTCTTATTGCTTTGAAGCATCATCTTTGATCACTGCAAACGAATTCTGCGGAAGGCACAAGAGGTTGCAGGCATGCTGTAAAGTGCACAGTTGTGCTTAACTTCACAAGGAAGTTGTGGATCTATGATTGGCTTTTGATTCACACGCGCCGGGACTCCTGGCCCCGATGGTGCCTAACCATCGAAGCCGTTGAGTCCCGGCTCGTCGTTGGAAAGTTGTTCACCATGAGGTTCTGCCTGGGGATGAAGAGGGTATGGAGCGCGTGGGCGAAGTTCTGGGACACTTGTACGCGGTACCATGGCTGCGAATGTGATGGCGGTAGTAGGGATGAGTGAGAGCTGTTGGAATAGAGGAGTTGGGGAGAGTGAGAGGAAGCCGTTACGATTGATCACAGGTGTTGGTTGAATCAAAAGGCGGTGAGTCTATCATTTTTTTTTTTTCATCCAGGCCATGCTAAGGCAGCAGACATGACGCATTTCGGGTTGATGCAGATGAAAACTTTGGCGACCTATCAAAAAGCCGTGCCTGGCATCTGTCAGTGTCTGCTTGAGGATGCTACCCCGAAACATGACATGGCACGACAGGGATCAATCCCTTATCGGCTCTGGCTTCGATCTCCTGGACTTGCCCTAGACAATGGGCGCTGCGAGCGCGTTAAGTCTGTAGTTCCCCATGCTAATGTGGTCTGTAGATGCACCTGAAAAAAGGGAGGCACAAGCCAGACTCTGTCGCATCACGAAATACCGTAGAGTTTTATCGCGCATCTAGCGAATCCAACTAATGCAGGTCCATGCTGTAAAATGTGGCTAGAATTTTCTTACCCAGCTCCAATGACGCGACGCGATGCGCTGGTGGTCAGAGGTGACACAGATATCACTATAGGAGGCGGACACCACTTGCAGCAAACAGGTGAAAATGCGTCGCTGGAATACAGATTACAATTAGCGTATCTATATTATTATTCTCCTCACTTTCATCACAATTTAATTTGGCTTCAAGGAAGTAACTACAGTAACTAATGCAGTATAGATGCTTTTCCCTTTAGCTGCATTTATTTTGCCATATCTTCACTTGCTCAACCTTGTTTCATGTCTCCATTCATTCACCCAGACGCCATCAATCGAGACCTCAATTGAACTACCACCCACCGAACAATAACCAGCGCTAATCACTCCGCGCATCATTTCACCTCTGAACTATCTCCCAACTTCCAGTCCCATTATCACCGATATCAAGCTGCTGCGCCTCAACCAGTCGATCAATCGCCCGCATATGCGCCTCCGCCCGCTTAATCCTCCTCTCCGCCTTCTTGCGCTCAAGCGAAACCTTTTTCACAGCCTCGACTGATTTCGCAACCTCCTCGGTTGGTGCATCGCTAATGCCAAAGCCGAAAAGAGCGAGGAAGAGTGCGACGATCGCGACAAGGGCGTTGACTATGGTTTCCATGGTGGAAGGTCGAGGTTCATCTTGGGCGATAGCAACTTTTTGCTGTTGGAGGCTTCCCGGGGTGGCATCAGCGGTTTTGATGTCTTGCGACGCTTCCTCGATCTCTAGGAGACTGTACAGCCGAAGTTGGCGGATTTGATCGCTGCTGAGATTGACGAGAATGTTGCGCGCTGCGAGTCGGGATATCGGGACCTCATCCTTGGCGGATCGCTACTCCTCTAAGGTGGGGAACTTGACTTGTCGAGACGGCATTGCTGTGGCACTGAGAAGAGCTTTTCTTTGGGTATTGACTCTTGCGATAAAAAGTTAAGGTAATGTAAAGGTCGTGTCAAAGTTGGCTTTGTTCTTTGTTGTTGAGGTTGCGGTCAAAAGGTTTGGCGGATGACATAAGCTGGTGGAGCCGTGATTGATGTTGCGGGCGATTACCAGTTGTCGGCAGTGCGAGCTCAAAAAGGTTATGACTTTACCAAAGGCCTACAAATTAAACTTGCAACACTCACGTCGACCAAGCTGGGTCGCCGAAATGCTTGTCCAATGGCCAGCGTACCATGTTCCGTCAATCTAAGCCATTCGGCGTTCTTGGAAGGGTTGTTGGAGGCCAAAGAGTAAAACAGACGATATTCTGTGCGACTTGACGCTGTGGGGGCTGATGAGAGTCCCTTCTTCATGATTTATCGCGAGAGTCCGTAACGGATCGGAGGAGTAGGTAAAAACAGTGAGAGGGCTACCGCAAGAGCAGGCAGTTGTTCGCGAAAGCTGAGGAGTTACTGGGCTCTACCCAGTAACAGCGCTGTAATTTATCGCTGGAGCAAGTAAATGATTCCATGAGTTGTTTATGTTTACAGCGCCACCTTGGTCAGTACCAAGGTTCGATCCTACAGTGGCAGTCAGCACCGCAGCCATTTCATCTCAGCCAATTCAAGCAGGGAGGGCATCTCGAACCTCAACCTCAAGCATAGAAATGCTGCTTGACACTCATGACCTCTAATGGTCTATTTGCGACAACTCCCAAAATTATGCGAAGCTTGGATTTCTCGATGTTAAGTCCTGGTACAGCCAAGTACGGGACGCGACCGACCAATCTCCCTTACATGGCTCGCACGTCTCAATCCAAGCAGAGGTCACGAGATGAATCAGGGCAGTAGCATTGATACACCACATATGCTTTCGATCCTACAGATAGAAATCTCAAATGCGACAAGTCGAATCGGACACGGCCAGGAACTAATGTAACATAAGCCTTATCTTGATCTTAGGCACTTTACTCAAGTTCCAGCTGTTGTCAGACAGTACGCATAGCGCACCGCAGATCATTGATGGTTCTCATCTCACTGCGCGACGGAGTACTGGGCTGACTGGGCTAAGAGCATAATAAGTTGCCAGCAGAGCATCGGTCATTCGCGTGTCCAGAAATACCTGGTGCTCTCCATTCGCCCAGCACGAGTGCAATACCGTTGCCCGGCGAACGGGTTCCTCAATTCCTCTTACTGCCACTGCACCCCGACCTGCCGCTGGCACCCGCGACTATTGCCGCGTATACGAACAATCTGGCAGCGGCTCTAACATGCGCCTACGCCCTGGTATCCTAGTCTTTGACTGGTCGGTCTGAATTGGCAGAGAAACTACATAAATCAACTGACCACTCCGATGTTAACGCATCAATCGAAGCACGGCGCCTGTGAGAAGATGCTGTATGTCTTCTGTATTCTCCATTTCACAACCCATGCACATGTCGGCGCCTTAACGCCAAGTCCAGTAACAAGAAATTAAGCCGAGAGCCGAGGTCACGGGGATAGTACATACGCAGACATCTAGAGCTGGATGCGTCTACGGATGGCATGCATTGGAGGATCCTTCGGTTCAGCTAATAGCTAGAGCCGGGGTGGCAGGTTCTTGGTCCTTCGCTCGAAAGCTTCAACACGGGGGAGTCAACAATACTGAGTACTTCAGATTGATTCGCTTCAAGAGCCATCTCGCTCAACTTGGTTAAATACCACTCGCTTCTCTGCGGAATCGAACAGGAACTCTTCACTGAACTCCCGAATTACTTCATCGAAGGCGATATGTCCCCGCATTCTTATTTAATGCGTTGTTGGACCTGCGTTGCGTGCGCAGCAGCGCTCACACTTCTCTAACACTGAAGATTCAGCTCATTTTAGCATTTAGCTAGAATATACAGCTTCTAGCCCTAATTCTACTAACTCAGTACATATGCTTCAGTGGGAGTCTATGGAGCAATAGAGGAGAAAGCCGGACCGCCAGGTTGGATGTGGTCACATAAATGTTTCCTAGCCTTAGACTCCTGATATAGAGTTATATGGGTTTATCTAAACTCTCACCCAGGACACCCAACTAAAGCTGACACATCGGGCTCACAAAGTAGATATCCTATGCAAATAAGGGATGGCAGGGCATGAACAACCTTTGCTCGCTGTCCATGCCGATCGTAGGATCCTCGACAACAAGAGCGGCATCTGATGATGCCTGCTTAGTGGTACTTCAGAATGGCGAGAAGTTCTTTTTTCTACGAGATTGTGTCTCTTTTTTGATCTTCTGGATCCATTTAGTCATTCCCACTTCTACCTGAAAGGAGGTTGCACTAGAGAGCCGTCACGGGACCCGTAGGTTCAAGGTACAAAATCGAAGCATCAAGCCATCGCGATACTTCTTCAATACAAAGGCGTCAATTACCCCTAGCAGCGTCCGTTCCATCTACGGAGTGAAAGCGTTCGGGATTCCATTAGTATTTCTCCATTCCGGGTAGTTCAAGCCTGCAAGTCAGCCATCTGGCATAGGCGATTTCTATGCTCCGCGGCTCTCTAGACCCTGCAATCGCAGTTCTCGATTTCCAAAGCGGACCCGCTACTCAACGAAGGAATCGTTTGTGGCTTTGAGGTAATCTCGCGAGATGGTGCTCAAGGTCTTGCGTAGTTACCTCGACTATCCCTGAGTAGTTGTTGAGGACTTGATGAGTTACTGTGCGAGACCGCTTTTGCAGTTGAATAAGCATACCAGGCTGGCCAGTCTCGGAGCGAGGTATGACTCGCAGATCTGTGTTGTTAACCTATACCATCCCAGCATCTATACCAATATCCGGAACTCATTTCCCGGATCCCAGCATATGAGCTTGACCCATTCCTGAACATCCAGTGTAATGGATACAGAGTGGCTTAAGCCACTATACGCCGGAACTCCGACTCAGGTAAGCAGATCCCCGTTGACTTAGAGGCATTTTCGACCCTACATCTTCTCGTGCAAGTGTGTGAATGGATCCTTGAGTACAATATAGGCCGTCTAGATCGCCTTGCACCCGCCCTATAGTACGTGGTCAGTCGCGATACGATGGTGTTGTCGGTTTCTCCAAGCTAGCTATGTTGTCTATCCAACTGGCGACAAAAGTGATTGCCTCCCCTACTTGATGTCTAGGAATCTGCGATCATCACTGCTTTCTTAAGGGAATGCATTTGAACAGCTCTGAGATTCTTTTGCAGATATCTCCAGAGCGGGTACCGGTCCTAGTAGACATAAGCGATGTATGCTGGCGTATTGAGGTGACGCGAAGAACAAAGAGGAAAGCCACGTCGGAAGCCACTATAAGTAAATTCAGCACCTCGGAATGCAACGGACGGGCTTTAAGTGGAACAGCGAAGACTTGAATGAATCAGCTATTGATCTTAAGGTCACTGAAATCGATCGGACAAACAGACTGGAAGTCGTTGTGTAAATAAGCGAATTCACTGGTACTATTACTAGCTGGGACTACCAAGTCGTTATCACCAGACGCTTCCCTTGAGAGTAATTCTGCGGCTCGCTTGTCCTTTTGATTGGGATACGCTAAAGGAAACCTAACTCTTCATTTCCCTTCATCTGCTGTCTGAACTGGATTGCGAAGCCTGGAACTCCAAGCATATGAACTGCTTGAACTACCCCCAAGGATCAACTTCTCAAGGGTGAGAAGACTTGCGAAAGTCGAGTTCACGACTTGATTACTTTAGACACCAGTAACAGGGTCGTCGAACATGTGTATTCTTTTATGTCCCATCTCTGGGTAAGCGATCCTGAACTCCTTTAGACTGTTCTCCAACGCTTCAATTCCCTGTACTCCTGTTCCACATTTCTCAATTCCGGAAATAGGACGCCACTCCGCTGAGCTCAAATCCTCCGCAGCGCCGCACACGAAATCTGGTAATGCCATCGGGATCGTGGTCTATCATCACATAAGTCTCCTTACGAGCCACAGAAGTGAATCTCAAGATAGCGCAGTAGACTACACCTGGCATTGACAGTCCGCCAATAGCCCTACGGGTATCATTACTTCCTGCCATGTGTGTTTGATGTGCATGACAGCCGTGCTTTAGTCTCCAAGGTCCATATCAGTGAAGTCCTGATCTATCAGGTCCATATCACCAAAGTCCAGGCCCTGGAGTCCGTGTCTCGGAAGTTCGATTCCGTAGCTTCGATCTTGTCTGAAGAAACTGGCTTTATTTCTAGTTGAGTTTTTGAAGTTACTTGTTGACATTCTACCGGGTAGTTTTAAAGTTGATTCATAGGCCGAGGGGAGTTCGCAACCCGTATCTTGAAGCAGTGACTATTGTATATGAAGGGCTGTCTGTTGAACTGGTTCATTGGTCTGGGAGCCTATTTAGAGGTGGCGAAAGCATATGCGCTGAGTCCGGATCGAAGCAGACGCGTATGCGTAGGCATTGAGGTCGATTTAAGGATAAGAGTCCCCTGGCCGAGACCTGAGTCGGGTGATTGCTTTTATTCAGGGAATAGGGCTACATATAACCTCCCACAGGATAACTAAAATGCCTTCGGCACGATCTTGCAAATACGGCTTACATATCAATGCCATGCAGTACCCAAAACATTGGTGCAGGCATCGTGGGATCCGTAACAACTTTCTTAGAATCTAGATAACTTATGCTAAGGTTTTTGAATCGGGTTATCTGGTAAATCAGCAAGCACATGCAATTAATTGCGACCATGACCGCTGCCAACTTCTTTGGACTATGTACAAAAATCTCAATTGCATGGCCATCCTGTTGGCGATGCTGCTAAGAAAATATGGCTGACTCTGATTTGAGCACAGGCCACATCTTGGATATCTCGATGAATAATCATTTGTGGTTGTGACATTCCGCGGTTACTGAGGCGCCACTCCCATGAAGTAGGTGGCTAGTACAAGCCTTGTTCCTCTAGATACGAAACCGGAAAGAAAAACACGGCCGTGAGAACATTTCCTACGTCATCTGTACTGTTCAATTCATTTTATGTACAAGTTTTGGCGCCATGGCCAGTCTTTTTTTCCTCAGTAGCACAAAATTGAGCCCAATTTACATAGGCGATACATTTGCAGACCTCTGGAACTGACGTGTCTGGAGATCGTAGCTATAAAGGCCTTTTCTACTTATATTTAGAGTTCGAATAATAATATAAAATAAGGTAAATAACTTTCCTATCAACTTTCAAGTTATCCTTAGAAGACTATGCTTCTAAAAGTAGAAGAAAGAGAATCCTAAAGATTTATTCTTACTATTTAAAATAAATACTTATATTCTGAGTGTTAAGAAAATCTAGATAGCCGCACTAGCATAACCCCTGAGGCACTAATCCATCGATAGCAGCTCAGTACTCAACGAAGAAATAGACACTAAATGGCTTCGCCAGTCTTTTTACCAGATGGGCTATAAGTGCCATCTGGGTTGTTGACGAAAGTTTGACTAGGCAGGCCCGTCTCGAAGTCGACAAGCTGCGTAGGGCCGATCGTTTGAACATCGATGATTGTGCCCTGCTGAAAATCTCCAGAGGCGATGTACCACTTATTGTGAGGCCAAATAGTAAATTGGTTGCTGGGTGTAGCAGGGACTGAGGCTACGGGGACGACGAGGTTCGCATGAAGCGGATCCGGAGCGCCGAGCCCGATAAAGATATGGGCTAGATCAAACACGCACAGTCAGAATTGGAAGAAAGAGAGAAGATACCAGATGGTTGGTGGTTGGACGAGGCTAGAAAAGAGGAGATTCTTACTCGGGCTGGGATATTTAATGGTCTTGTCAACCTTGACCTGGTAGGCCCCATTGGGGGCAGCCAAGGTTATATCTTTCTCAAAACGGGGGTTTAAGCCATCTCCATTGATAGTGGTCAAAGCTAGAGTTGATCCCTTCTTTTCACCTTGTCCAAGTGTGACCTCCTCACTTTGAGTAGTCGACACGGTGACGCCATTACCCAAAGGGCTCGGAGCTGTTCCATTAACAGCATACCACTGTTTCACAATCTTGAAAGTGGCGAAAGACGCTTCAGCGCCGGCCTCGCCCTTTGGAACAATGGCAGATGCCTGGTAGACGTTAAGGAAAACAGTGGGAGAAGGTTTTTCGTTCTGAGTGGGGTTAGTTTGGAACAAAAGATACGTCTTGTCCAGACCAGACTTATTGATGACGGTGATTTTGTATTGGTTTGGGGCCATGATGGTGCTTGATCAAGAGATGCACAGTATGAAAGTTGGGGATGATGTGGTATGATGGAGGAATGAGTCTTGGACAGTGGTATGATGGAGGAATGAGTCTTGGACAGTCGCTGACAGGAGAGTGATAGCATAGATTAAAGGAAGGGATTTACCGTTTTAAATAAAATTCAACCGCAACAGTTGCATAAAAAGATTATATCAAGACTGATGGTGCAATCGGCACAATGGTGGACTCATAGGTCTAGAATCCCCAAATAGCAGAAAGCCTGCATATTCCTGCTATGCACTGTTGCCAGCTGAGACTTGGGTCTAGAACGAACCGCAAAATAATCGTCTGATATGCAAGCCTCATCACAAATACGCGCCCTGTATATTATTGACCCTAGTAGAACACGGCATCTGCGGTGCCGTCGGCTGTCAAGAGAAGCCGACATGAATCAAACGCGGTCTGGTAAGACTACTAGTGATCATGGTGTTGAGTTGTAAGAATAAAAGAGGGAAAGTCTAGCAGTATGGCTTAGACATAATCACATGCAACATGATGCAGGCGATATCACGTGTAGCTTCAACTTTGTTCCGTATCTCGTTAGGAAGCCTCCATAGCTTGAACTAGCCGGACATGTGCGTGAGCTGAATATATTGTCTTTTGTACATGATTAGCGGTATAATTGGAGTGTCTGTCCGCGCTTAACCGCAGTTCATATACTTTATTGGATGAGGTTGACCCAATTTAGTACGCATCCATGACTACGCTTGAGACATTATTTATCATCTTATGAGCCTTGAACGGGCAGTTTATTACATCGCGTTCTAAGACACCTATGCGGTCTCGATTAATGAGGAAGTAAAGCGTGCCGTTATTCATTGCACTATCTAACATTCGCTTCAAGAATGGTCATCACCACGTGTTCCGTTCCAACGATATAATCAGTTGATGAAGGATGGAGGGCAAAGTAAGCAATACTTACCCTCAAAAGGTTAGTTTGCTCGGGGATGGTGGCTCATCTGAATCTGCTGAACTAGGACTTTCTACTCTTGGACTGTTGAACGGAGAACCCTTATGGCATTCCTTGCGCTTTTCAGCCAGCCACGAGAATCGAGAAGAAACACTTTCAACACCCATTGACTGGATAATCTGTCGACCGGTTTGAACCTTAACGTCACTGCTTTCAATTTACAGTAGTCATGTGCCGTGCGAACACTTGCCTCGTAGCCCTAGTAGCCTGGCTATGTATCTCCAGTACCGGAAGTATGGCAGTCTTGATTGAGATCCTATGACCCATCATACTACTCTTAGCAACAGGAGCCGAAAAGCGTCGGCTGGTAGGATTAACGGCAAGAGCTCTTGTAGCCGATGATTTTCGGACTCGTGCAGGATATTGTTCTTCTAATGATGACGAAAGCAGGCTGGCGTGATCTGGGAGAGCTAGTGCGCAAAAGTTTAATAGGGTCAGCTTGTTCTTGGTGTCTCGACTAGCTGTGTGTCCTCCCATGGCCGGCTTGTATGTGCGGCTAAATGACCAGCAGATGTTAACCTGTGCTTCTGGCACTCTCTTTTCCGTACCACGTTGGGTTCGTATGAAACTTGCTCTCAATGAGCTACTGTACCTTAAACTAAAACCTTCATTCTGTCCCTTGTTCGTCAAGTTGACTAGCCCACACTCCACCAATACTTTCAACCTATATGCGCTCTTCAAGAAAAGCAGATATTGATAGTTTGCTGCATGTCTTGAACTCAGATGCCTGTAGGCCTCCAGGATTTGTTCTGGTCTCTGTATGCGGATATCCGTGAACGTTTGTTTCCAGTGAGTGTGGAAATTGACTAGCACTTGGCAGTGTGGCTATAATTGTATGACGTGCCTTCAACCTAAAATTAAACGTGAAAACTAGGCAAGCTAGGGTGGAATACGAGATCGTAAGACACTTCAAAAACTGGACGGGAAAATACACCCTGGAATGTGATTTGATCTACTGCTACACCAAACTTGAGTTCAGTGTTAGTTTTCTGCATACGCGCGGACAATCACCAACGTTGCGTTCATCAATATTTGTTTTATGCCGCTAATGTGGTGGGGAAATAGCATGATCAGCCAAGACCGGTAACGGCCGATAGGTTTCCGGCCAAGTTTTCGGAGGGTTTATTCCATCAGCCTATTAAGAAAAAGTAGGCCCAGTACGCTAAGCACTTTCCAGAAGGTGGCCGAGCTGTGGCTACATGAAACTGAGACATAGGTGACCTAGAATGTCAAAGTCTTACGAGACTGGCAGGTGTGTCTCGGTATGACTCCACATTGTGTATCGACTAGGCCAATTCTGTCGTGTTGTCCAGGACCAATCCATCAACCGTCAACTGATATCAAAGCTCATACAGAACTTGCGACGCCAATCACAGTCTGCAGCCGGGTAAAGTGCGGCGATGGGCGTCAAACAAAATTATCTAAAGTGGAAAGAAAGAGATACAAGACTTGTGTAATCCTTGATAGCTACAAGGGAATCAGCCATCTAGACCTATCACATGCTCAAACTCAAGATCCTTTCGAGCTCTAAAAGTGCTATAGCCAGGAAGTACACACTAAACGAACATACAGGGGTGCTATCGGGGTCACATCCACCTGTAGGGAGGTAGGTGATATCGTAATAGTCTCGCTCGAGAGTCCGCTTTCTATTGGCAGTGGTGTCGAACCATTCTTGACAGTACGTCGATAGTTTCGGAGGAATAGATTCTTGGTTCTTATCTTTCTATGGGCTTAAATTGATGAGGCCATTCCAGAGCCCCTAAGGTCTCAGCACTCGTACTTATAGAGAGGTGCTGACCATAAGCCTGTCACTAGACTTCTGCAATAACCTCTGGCAATTGCTTCATCCCCTTCTTGGCTCCCCTGTCTTTCTTCACGCCAGCTTTTGCCACCAACCTGGGCTTTGCCGCGTCTCCGATATCTTTGACGACGATTGCCTTGACTTGCTCTCAATCTTCGTATCTCATCAGCGACAAGATGCCGGCCGAACGCTATGCGTGGGTCTTGCCTAATTCTCTGTTGAGCTAAGCAATGGACCGAGTTAACCTGTGCTTCTTATAGGGATGCCCAGCCTTTCATACAAAGAATTGCCGACTGGGCGGCAGCGAAGCCACTTTCGCGTATCTATTCGCAGAAAGGCGGATGGGAAGGGTACGCTCAAGTCGAGCTGGCAATGTATTTGCCAGACAATCTCGGCGGGAGCTCAACTCGTGAAGAGCAAGTGTATGCAGATGGGGAACGAGCCGATATCAATTATACACCGACCGATGCTCCCGAGTTCTTCATTGAACTCAAATGCCAGTCTTTGTTACAAGACTCGGGCAACCTTGACTCGTTTGCAGACCGCATCCTGAGCGATATGATCAAGTGCGACCGTGGCCACACCGCCAGGGCTCCGGGATACGAAACTATGCCCGCTTTGGCCATTGGGATCGGTGTCGATATCGCCGGCGTTAACCGGGCAATTCAGATCTTCTCAAACCCGAATTTCCAATATGCCTCCAGAACATACTGGACACAAGCATACGACAATCAGAACAATCCCATGATCTTCTATGCTGTTTTTCCTTAATCTAGAGCATATTGACCTTACGTTTAGCAAAGGAGAGCTCTGTTTGGCGATGTGTGGAAGCGTAACGAGCATAGGCTTTAATAGCTATAATACTTTTAAGATTATCTCTTAAACAATACAATTATCTTCCACTGGATCACCGTTGTGTAGTGAATAATTGGCTTTGTTAACGGTTATCTAAAAGAAATGTAGGTAATGTCTCATTGACGAGCCCGTTTTGACCCAGGTTTTCAAGGTCGTGTAGAGACGTAACACTTTTAGTAAATATGTTTAAGAGGATTTTGTCCATTCTAAACTTCGTATCATGCCATTTCTAGTTATTATAAAAGCCATTCATACTTATTATAC